>CDEZ01019631.1:0-10002 GCA_000826365.1 Acanthamoeba royreba | reverse complement strand
TAGCAATCAGGTTCTGCTTCGACACGCGGCCCTCACCATCCGCAATACGAGCCCGTACTTCTCTCTTTCGGCTTCCGCGCTTGTTTCATTCCCCGTACCCGACGCTCCCGACCGCTCGTTCGAAATCAGTCTCGCTGGCGTGATTGCCCAGCAGTACGTTTTCGTGGCTGGATCCCTTGCGTCAGCTTCCCTCTCGAACGGAACCAAGCCAAGTGACGCTCTCTTTAAGATACCTCTGGGTCAAAGCGAGATAGCAGGTCAGCGGGCGGTCCTCTCGATTAACTACACCCGGCCAACAGAAACGACTCCCTGGCATATCAATGTGGCTACGGTCCTTGAGGTCGTTATCGCCAACAACCTGCGTCTTAATGTCAGCGTTGAAGTTGATTCTGACACCGGCCTCACGCTCGCTTCTGAGGCCACCACCGACGGTGGCGCAACTCTCGCCGATTTCATTCGCCAGCTTGCTGGTCCCGGTTCCATAGACCCAGGAGCCGTGCCTCAATTCGTGAAGGATACGATATTGGCTATCGAAATCAAGCGCCTCAGTATCTACCTTCACGTTCAGCGTAACAACTTCATGTTCTCTGCGGCGGGTCTCCTTGGCATCCGAGGCAAAGATCTCGCTCTCGGTTTCTTCGTCACTCGCACCCGGGCGCAGAACCTCATTTACGATTTACCACCTTCCAATACTTCTCTCTACGTGAAACCTGATTACAGGGCTTCGGCAACGTGGGGGTTCGGTATGTACGTACTTCTAGAGGATCCCAATATGTTTGGCGACCTGGGTCCGCTGGCAACGACAGGCTTCATGCCACAAGGTGCGGGTCTCATCGTGACCAACGTGGTTGACTGGAGTTTCCTCTCGGGCTCGCGAGCCCTTCCCGAGATTCAGCGCTACCGCACTGCTCTACGGCCCGGTGTGAATCTAGTGGGCTCCCTTCCACTGGCCTCCGGCGTGTTGGCCCAAATTGGGGGCTTCACCGATACGGCTCGCCTCGATGTGGTACTCTCAGTGCCGCCCACGATACTCCCATGCACAATACTGGCCTATTTCGACCTGGGCGGTCTACAAGTGATCCCTGGTCTTCTCGCATTCGAGCGTGTTGGGTTGGAGGTTCACCTCGATGTTGTTCCTTCGAAGAACCACTTCGGATTGGAGATCGTCGCCCAGCTCCTGATCGATCGCGGACATGTATGGCGGTTTGCAGGCAAGGTAATGGTGACGGCTGCGCAGATGGAAGGCGCACTAGCGCTACTTCCTCCCGGAGTGCACGAGCCGTTCCAGCTGCACAATGTGGATATCAGCTATGCGGCCTTCACATTAGGAGTTTCGTTCCAAACCATGCTGCCCAACTCGCTGGGCGTATCGGGCCAGCTGTCCATATTTGATCAGCAGGCCACGTTCGCCCTATACATCGACCTTGTCGGATTTACGGGGGCCATTCGCTTTGAGGTTGAGCGCTTCTCGTTGGGCCGCTTGTTCGAGCAGGTGCTGGGTATCCCGTGGCCGAGCTTTCTCGAGTTCTCTTGCGACTCGTTCCGCTTCTCCTTCAACACGGGACCTGCCTTCTACTGGGATAAGGTCACTCCCCCGATCTACTTTGAGCCTGGTTTCGCCCTCGATGTCCGAAACTTCAACTTCCTCTTCATTCGTAACGTACTGACTGCCCCGCCACTCCTTTCTTTTGCACTGAGGCAGCATTTGAATTTGACTTTCTTTTTCCCGCTGGCTTCAGCTGAACGTCAAGATCGTGGCCTCCTATGACTATGTGGCGTTTGCCTTTAGCATGGCCCCCATCCAACTGGGAACGGACTACTTCTACCTTACGTCATCTTCAGATCCCTCGCAGGGTACGCTCTTCTGAATCACGTACGGGGCGAAATAGGTGGTGATGGGTGACGCTCGCACAATAGGACCCTCGGCGGAGTTCGAGCTGCGTGCCGACTCGCCACAGAACTTCAAACTTGCTTTCGACGGAGCGATTGGCATTTTAGATCAGCGCGCTCACGCCTATGTTCGGCTCAGCCCTACCAAGGTTGATGTAAACATGACCGTCAACTTCCTGGTGTGGCGCGCCATCGTACGCTGTTCTGCCGGTGTCGGAACTGGGGGCGGTGTGGGCCACTTCGACTTTTATTTCCGCTTCGAGGATACCCTCATCACGGATATCAACCGCATGGTGGTGGGACTACTGGACGCTGTCCATCGTGCCGCGATATCCGCCTTGCACAGTGCCGAGCAGGAGGTAGCTTCATGGCGTTCAGCTGCAGATCATCTCAGCAATCGAATAGAAGCACGGAAAGCCGAGGTGAGAAAGGGACAAAGCGAGCTGCTCGCCAAGGTTCACGATGCAACGGCAAGTGTGGAGGCCGCTAAAGGCAACTTGCGCGGGCTGAAGGATCTAGTGGACCAAGCCCAGCGCGAATTCGATGACCATAACCAGTGGTACTGGTGGCTCTGTGGTGTTGCCGCGTATTACGGCGCCAAGCTGGGGGCTCTGTGGGTGGCCTACCATCTTGCCGAAGCGGTCTTGGACCTGGCCCGCCTGGTTCTCGAGGTGCCTCCTTCATCCACGTTCTGCCCGCTTGTTCACCGCGACGGTGTCTGACCGAACTGTCATCGCATGCTGCTTGTGGTGCAGGGCTTTGGCGGACTCATCCAGTTGCTTCCTCTTGACCAGCTTGATCCCGAGGTGTGGGCATTGGAGATAGCACGAGCAGGCGTGATTGGATTCACCGAGCTGGCCCTGCTGGGCCTGAAGGCGGCCGAGGGTATTGTGGACGGCGCGCGGCTGCTGCTCGAGTACACGGTCGGGCTTGCCTTCAAGTTCTTCCGCATCGAGATGATCGAAGCCAGCGGGTCCCTGGCGGATCTCATGGCGGGCCTGCCGCCCCGCATTCAGGTGACCCTCTACGTGTTGGGTGTTCGCCTGCGGCCCACCCTCCGCCTCGACTTCCGCAACATCGAGGCTCTCGCCTCCTCCCTGCTCGACTTCCTCATCTCTGCGTTCCGACCGGATGGCTCCCTCTTCCGCCTGATCCCTCCTGTCCCCCCTGCTGCTGCTGCTGCCTCCCCCTTCGCTCTCCCTCCCGCCAACCTCACCGCCGCCCTACCGTGAGACGGGTAGAGCGAAGAAGAACAAGTAAGTCGACTTCGCTGGATCCTCGCCATGGAGATCTCTTCTAGTTTTGTGAGTGAGTGTGTGTACATGAGCAGAAACATGTCCCACTTTATGATTATTATTATTATTATTATATTTATTTATTCTTTTATTTACTTCTCCTGAGCTGCTACGCACCCACCCCCCAGGAGTACCCCCACAATGGACAGGTCACCGGTGGTTGTGATGATGATGGCCAAGGTGGTGGTGGTGGTGGTGATGGTTATGGCCTGTGCGTGGCTGGTCAGTGCCCAAAAGCCCGTACGTCCCCTTGCGAGAAGAAGGGGGGAGGGGGTGTTTCGTCTTCTTTTTCGTTCTTCTTGCCGGTGGACCTGCACCACGTGATTCGCAAGGGCCATTCCTCCTCATCTACTCCTCTGGTCGGTGGGTGGTGGTGGTGGGGAACATGTGGGTTGGGGGCTACGGCAGTGCGGGTACTGTGGGAGCTGTGCGAACCAGGCGCAGTGCGTGCCGTCCCAGTGCAAGCACTGCCCTGCACTGGTGTCCAACTTCTACCCCTACTCCAGCAACCGCACCCTCATCATGTTGGTGCGTACACACTCACTTTTCGGCAGCGCGCCATCCTCTTGATGTGGTGAGCACGAGCTTCCCATCATGATGGCGGACTGACCTCCCGCCATGACGGCGTGCCACAATGACTGCGGTTTGGGGAGGCAGATCCACATCAACAACAACCACACCCAAGGGGACCAGATCACCTACTACGCCGCCGTCAAGCAGGTCTATCAGGTTCGTTGCTGCCTCTGTCTCCTGTGGCTTGGTCCTCGTCCTTACCCACGTGCGTGGCACGGCCACCTTTTCGATCGAAAATACAGGGGCGCAGCTCAGGTGAGTGAAAAACGTCGATGAGTGAGCCCACAAGGTACAGCTGTTTATATGCTCCGCCTCTACAGGTAACGTCGTACAGCTGCTGTACCAGAGTACCAAGGATCCTTGCTATACTGCCTTCTTCTACGACTGGTGATGGCGCTTTCCTGAGAAGACGATCATGTTGGCTTGCCAAACTAATGACTTCCCTCCCGCGTATCAGGTACGTGGTAGCAATCCCCTACGCTACATACAACCCACCCTACGAACCCGCGTTGCCGGACTGCTTCTTCATCATGCTCAACCAGTGCAACTACTTCAAGCTCTATGCGTATCGTCCACTCTGTCGCTCAAAAATGAAATGCTGCTTTCTCACACATCTTTCCTTTAGGGATCTCACGCCAGGCGAGCTGGCAGTACTGGCTGCCCACAGCCATCCTGGAGCGCATTAGGCGTCCTCACCTCAGTCGTAACTCTTCTATTGCCCTTGTTGGAATTGAGCGCGCTGCCGCAGCGAAGAGACGAACGTGCAGAGGAACTGGTGGAGCCCTTCTAGTCCCCGCTCCTTTAAGAACTCTACATAGTGGTATTGGTGCATATCCTGTACAATCCGAGCGAGAACTTTGAATCAACGGTCTGCAGTCAATCAACAGAGCAATAGCACGCTGGCAAACCTTAATCTTGTCCGGATGTAGAGGTAGCCTTGAGCGTCGCTCAGCTTGTCGTTCCACGGCTCTCATATACTCAAGCGCAAAGTTGGAAAATGCTATGCCGTGCGTCAGTGAAAGGCATGTGTGCGCGTACTCTCCCATTAGACTTTCTACCATCGCACTGCGTTGCACAATGAGCTGGTTTGATGCATCTGTGAGGTTAGTTAAGCTAGATTGGCTTACTCTGACAGTCCGAGAGTATCCGCAAAGCGTCGCCTGCTCGAAGCGGTAGTCCGGGTGAAGAGCTTCTTGCGCCAGAGGGCCACCGCAAAGTCCCAAATATACATGTTGAGCTGTGTGCTCTGCGCTGCCAAATCGTCCGACGAGGTAACCTGCAAAGACAGATTATTCAAGAGGCACCGTGGCTTTTGCCAAAATGCTGGCGCGTACTTTACGCTTTAGTTCCTCAAACTCGTACTTGTATGAGACGAGAACGGCACAGAGTCGCGAGACAGGCATTGCCGTGTGGGCGAAAAGAAGTCGATAGACGAGACCCTCTGATGGTGGGATGACCATCGGTACCTGATGCACTGTGTGCAATTGCGATATCTGATTCCTTGGGTGAGCAACACAAAGGGTTAATAACCAAAACGAAAAATACGCACAACTTCAATAAAGCAAAGGGCGGCGTGTTGTAGCAGGGCATGATCCCGCTCTGCCAAGAGGCCAAGCACGCACATCCGGTCTATGTACCTTCAATAGAACAATTGCATGCCTGGCGGCGTGAAAAAATGAAGAAGAGAAGCTCAAGGCTCTGCGTACCGGATGAGCTCATATAGAGGCCGGTTTTGTATCGCAATATCTGCAACAACAAGCCTCCCTTTAGGTCTATCCTCTTCCGCCGATTGCCGCCGAAAGCGCGGAGGTTCACCGCTTGTGGCGTCCCAATTCATCCAATCGTACAAGATCCATCGTTTGAGGAGCGATGTAAAACTCGAAAGTAGTCGAGCCTTGCCGAGAGCCGTGGAGGTAAAAAAGACGGCGGTCAGAGCATTAAGCAAGTTGTCCTGTAGCTCTGGAAATGTACAGCCTTGAACAAGTGAGACCAGGCCTATCGCAGGATGAGTAAGTGGGCGAATTGAACACCAGGTTTCTTCACGGAAAGACACATACCAAGAACCTCTCGCACGTGATCGCTGCCGTTCCAACATTCTAAGAAGCTGAACAGAAATCTTTCCAATTCAGGGGTAAGGCCCTTCAATACAGCCCCAACAGGATTAATAGGACACACGCTGGCCAGCATTCTAAAGGCGTACATTGTTGGCGTTACCAAACTCGAGAAGCTCGGAGAGGAGAAACGCCATACGAGGTCGATGTTGATTGGATGTCAAATCACTACACAACACTTCGTCTTCAAGTATGAAGCTGAGCCAATCTGTAAGACGGCTCACTAGACTGCCTGTACATTGACATCGCCATTAACTTGAGAACGAAGATAGCATAGTGGCGGGACGCACGATGTGGGTAGAGGGCGATGTAGTGATGGAAGAAGGCACTGCCAAACAGAGCGCCAGCCTGATGCGGAACATCGAGCTGCTCAAGAGCATGTGCAAACTCTTGGATCGAGGGTTTTGTGGCCTGTCCATACTTAGATCGACACCCATGTCCAGCACCGTCTGGCGAACAAAAAGCGCATAAGCAAATCGACAAAGCATCAATGAAGCCCTGAACTTGCGCACTTTCTTGTGAAGACGGAAGACCAGAGATGCCGTGTGCGAGCCGACTAGGGAACGAATCACGCTGGAGCTCGGCGATTCGCCGTGCTATATCGCGCCCAGCCCGAGTGGACTAGATCAAAGGTGTAAGAAAGAGCTAGACTTCGTTGGCACAGATGGGCGCGCACACGCAGTAAATTACTGTTTGGCTTGGTAGGAGGCAACGCCATGGTGACGTAGGATGGCCGGGTCTCCTTGTACAAGATCATGAGAGCATCAATTGCCGGTTCACTTCCTGTCTTGTGTCTAAGTTCGCACTTACGGAGAGAGTTAAGGCACACTGCTGAAATTGAGAAAGTGGGATAGCGAGCGGAATAGATGGATATAGTTTGTTAACGCGCCAGCTGAGAACATCCTGTGGACGAGTCATGCGATAGAGCAGATTGCAAAGCAGTGGTCGTAATGTATCACGCTCTAGCCAATGGAAAAGTACTCCGTAGAGGCTGTGCACCTGCGATTTAAGTTAAAGAAGCAAAGTAGGCGCACAAGCTGTTGAGATCGTTCGGGATACCTTGTCGGTCGAGTCGAGGAGATCATAAACGATCACCAACCATTCCAGCGCTTGTCTTTGCACGGCGGTGGAGAGAGTGCTCAGAGCACCTGAGGGCCAATCATGAACGTCAAGTGCTACGGCCAGTGAGATAATAATAATGAATAACTTACCGAGAATGAGCACAAAGCATTCTTCGTTTACTTCTTGCCGTGGAATGAGTGATTCGAGAAGCTTCTTCACTATGGAATCCTCTGATGGATGAGCGGGACAGTCACGGCCATCAGGCCACCACGTCAGGATTATCCAAAGCAAGGCTGGTGTCCGGGGTGAGGGCGGTACGGAGGTGGTGAAGAGTGAAGAGCCTGACAATCCGGAGCACCTGCTGGCCCGATAGCCCAAACTCCCACGCGTAGGCGTACACGTTGTGGAGGTGTGCCTCCAGCTCTTCCTTCTTGACCACCATCCCCTCCTCGGGGGCTGCCCTGGTCTCCTGCGCGCCCCTCTTCCTCCTTTCCACGCCTCTTCCCCGCTCCGCAGCTGCCAGACCACAGCACAACAACACCACCACCACCGCCAACAACAAAATCAATGATGCCCAGAGGGAGTGGAGTAGTAGTAGAGGAAGAAGGAGTAGAGTACCGACGACTTCCAGATAGTCCAGCCCCGCTCTGAGCAGCGGCAGCGCAGCAGCCTCCATCTGTTTTGTTTTGTTTTGTTTTGTTTTGTTTTGTTTTGTTTTGTTTTGTTTTGTTTTGTTTTGTTTTGTTTTGTTTTGTTTTGGTTAAATATCAAAACGCGAACATAGCAGATAAATAGAGAGAGAGATACAAATATCTGGGGGAACATATATAATATAATAAAAACAACAACAACATGTTTATGGCCAACTTCGCCAGTGGCGACCCCCAGCGGCCGTCGTTTTTCGAGATGGTGGCGCAGCAGGAGCTGCTGCCCTTCTTCGGCCCCGCCCTCAAGTACGCCCTCTCCGTACGGTCTTCTTTTTCTTCTTCTCGTCGTCTCCTCCTCCTCCTGCTTCCTCCTCCTCTCCACAAAACCTCTCCCACCTCGCGAGGGGACTTTTGTTGATGATGATGACTACGATGATGATGATGAAGACCACATATATATGTATTCCTAATATATATATATATATATATATATATGGGCAGGTGGCTGCGGTGCGATGGCCGCGGCTGGAGTGGGCGGTGACGTGGCACGATGAGCTCTTCCACTCTCTGCGCTTCCTCCTCGAAGCCCACCACCTCCGCCGCCACGGTACCTCCCATCGTTGAGCTTTTCTATTTCAGCAATATATTGCATTATTATTGAAAACGAATTATTTTTATATATTATATTATATTTATGTGGATATTTATACTCTATAAATGGAAATTTATGGTCATTGTGCAACACAAAAATATAATACAATAATAAGATAGGGGGAATGCGTGTGTGTGTGTGTGTGCGCAGATGCGTCGTTCTCGGAGCACTTCTACAGCCTAAAGCGGGTGCGGGCGCAGCCTGCCGATGTTCCGAAGACGCCGGGGCCGTCCACTGGCCGTCTGACGGATAGAGAGCGAAGAGTGTCGCTTCTTCTGTTGGTAAGTAAGGCTTTTGCGGCCGAACGAGTATTGAGCCTGGCTCATCAGAGATGAATGGATGATGTCTCTGCCTGCATCGTGCATATACTGACTACAGCCTTGTCCTCAGGTGGGTGTGCCTTACCTGAAAACGAAGCTCGATCAATTGCACAAACAGCTTGCTGGGCCGATTAGCAACTGGCTCGATACCGGTGGTCATGACAACAACGAAGATCACATCAACGGAAATGAAGGAAGCGCAAGCACGCAGGAAGGACGAAGAGAAACCAGGAAATGGTGGCCACACGCACTGCGATTGTTGCGAAGGCTCTTTGTAACCGGCTACCCGTGGGCGAGCGCGGTATACGAAGGTCTATTCTTCCTGTATCAAGTGCTCTATTTATACGACCATACGCGCTACTACACGCCCTTCCTTCATTTCCAGGGTCTGCAAGTCAGTCGCCTCTCGCTTGAGGATTCGGTACCCGATCCCTGCTCTGTTACTCACCTACAGCCAATAACATATTTCTCTAACGGTATGGTCAATCAGATCGAAATGGCGCAAGAGACAGCACGGCGACGAGCGGCAGAGGTGGATGGCTGGACCGGAGGTCCAGCATCAGGGCGATCTAGCGCCCTTGTCCGTGGGGTTGTTCGGGTGGCGGCGAGCACGTGGCACGCCGTGGAAGACTATTCGGCTCTTGCACTTCCGCTCATCTTGTTTGTGTTCAAATTTCTGGAGTGGTGGTACGCCGAGTCTAAGCAATCGGCGCCAGCGCTCCCCACGCCCCCTCCGCCTCTCGCTCCTGCGGTACGTCCTCCTCAGTCCAACTTCGGTGCAATTCATTGTGGCCTGATCGTGGTGTGGCTCGCCAGGTGCCAAAAGATGTTGTCGGGAAGCGAGCAGGGGAATGCGGGCTGTGCGGGAAGCAGCTCACGAACCCGGCCATGGTGAGTGGGACGGGCTACGTGTATTGTTATCCCTGCCTTCACGCTTACGTTGCCACCCACGCCCGATGCCCCGCCACCTCGGTGCCTGCTACACCTGACTCTCTGTTACGATTGTATGAATCTACTTGAGATTATTGGGAACGCCACACCAAATAATTACGACACTTAAGACCCACTGACGGTAATGGCAGCGTTGTTAGGGTGAGTGTCACTCACGACAAAAAAACCAGAACGAACAGGTCGATGGGAAGGAAATCATCTCTTGATCCCGATGTGTATCGTGGGTCCTGGTGCTTCCCTTATAGTTCCTCTTGCGGTCCCTTCTCGCCCACGGCGTAAACTTGGAAGCCGATCTTGGCGAGCTTATCGTGATCGAGAATGTTGCGGCCATCAAAGAGGAAGGCGGGCCGGTACATGCATTCGTAGAGCTTCTGATAGTCGTAGGTCTTGAACTCGTCCCACTCAGTGAGTACCACGAGTGCATGTGCCGCCTTGGCGCCTTCGTAGGGATCCGTTTCCGTAACGGCTTTGGGGAACAGCTCCTTGATCTCTTCGTGGCGC
>CDEZ01019629.1:0-30076 GCA_000826365.1 Acanthamoeba royreba | reverse complement strand
CCTGCCTGAGTACGATAACTATGAGCGATTGCGCGAGGCTCTCATGTACGCCATCCGCGAGACGGAGGGCTTTGGCTTCGGCTAAGCCACGACGCGCTGCGGTCCACGCGCCCCCCATCTTTGTTTATTGTTTGTTAGACTGGTATTCTCTCAATGTACAGGAGAATTTACAATCATCTCTGCCCGTACCGTACTTCAACATGCAACACACTGCCATGTGTGCACAAGAACAGACTATTGGCAAGTTCTTCTTTATCAGGCAGAGGGCTCTGCTGCCTCGCCAAACGTCTTTATGGTTTCGGTGACGAGAAGCAACATATCAAAGAATGAGCTCACCACTGTCCGCAACATGCGCACATCCAGCGTCTCGTACGTTCTGTTTGTTGCCGTTGGTGAGTCATCTGACTCAGCAGAGGGGGAGACGAGCAACACAAGTAGACCCAGTACGTACACATGCAGAATACCATCCTGCGCGTTCAGTGTCCGGCGGACGACCGTCGGCTTGAGTTCCTTGTCCACCTCCAGCGACGTGCGCACTATCTCCGCCCACTCCGCACGGGTAAAAGGGATGGCCAGCTGGCTGCACAATTTTTATATGATTTTAATAAATTATTTTTTAAAATTAACTTATAAACATGGGTTAAAGAATTGGTGAAAGAGGAACGAACAATTTGTGATTGAAGGAGACATCAACGTTCATGAGCGCCTCCTCCTCGGAATCGGGTTCAAATTCCAGATCATCATTTTCCTCAGGGTTCTCCATGGCGGCGCGTTTGTCCTTCTTTCTCTTTTTTGTTTCTCCCTCTGCTTGTCGCTTCATCTGTTGCAGGAAGGTGGTTTATTAAATTGTTTGCGCAAAAATTTTGTGCGTAGCGAAACGTTTTGCAAAAAATGAAATTTAATCTGCTCTCTCTTTATCCTCTCCCAGCATTGTAGGCCTACAATGCCTGGATGAGCCACTCTTTGAGTTCTTGGAGGTTCTCCTCAACGTTGTCAACGTTCTTCAGCTTCTTTTGAGTCTCCTCAATGGCAGTCGTTACTCCTTGTTTATCGTATGTGCGACCTGTTTTGAAAGAATTGTCAATCCTGTATGAGCACTTGCAAAGTACTTTGTTGAAAAGGCCACGAGAACTGTACCTCGCAGAGCAAGAGTAAGTTCGTCTATCATCTGCGGATAGAGGGAGTCACTAAATATCTTGACTTCCGTTATCATTCCATTGTCCGAGTTGATGAGTAAGTCCTAAACATGGACACAGCTGTGAATCAAGTCCTTCAACAAGAATGGTCGGTCAGTTGTACGATGTTGCCCCAGGTGAATCGCTTTTCGAGGCTGTGCTCAAACGCTGGTGTCTCTCCTACATTAAGAAAGCGCACATCAGCTAGGGCACACATTCAGCATTTGACCTGGGCAGTAGCAGTACCATAGCGCCACTTCCAGTCCTGTAGGGTCGAATACGCGGCAGCAAGTGCTGGAACAGAAGCAAGATCCTCGTGCTTCAAGTACTCGACCTAAGAGGTTATCATTCCGAGTTCGGTCACATACTCGGTAGAGATATGGTGAGGTGGAGAGGAGTCCTACGTCACACTCGTCATCATATGTCTTGAAGAATTCTTTAATGAGAGCATCACATATACTCTCGTGCGTGACATCAGGGTTTAGCTCCTTTAAGTTTTGCACTCGAGCTTGCACACTATCTACACCTTTACTCTGCAATAGAAAGTTAGCAGGAGTAGTCGATTCTATAGCAAGATGACATACCTTAAGTTTTGCCTTATCAGGATTTAGAATTCTTCCCAAAGCTGAGAAGTCAACATTGATCAATAGTGTTCCATGATGAAGTGCTCTCTGCATGGCACAAATGAGTAAGGCCTCCGCCTGGGCAACAAGGATTGAAAGAGGTCCAGTACCCCGTTCGAGATCTTATATGCCGCACCAGATATCTTTCTGCCGTCTACCAGGATGTCATTCCGTCCAGATGCCGTGGCAGTAATATTGAAGCGGTTCTTAAGGGCGTTGATAATGATCTCGGAATTCCTATCCCATCAGCATATCATCAGCGATCATCAAGCACAGTCGAGCTACACTGGACGCATTCGGCGCAGTACCTCGCCTTGTTGAAGGTATTCACGTTGGAAAGAAAGGTGAAATTGGTATTACCCAAATCCTGTACATCAATTATTCAGTCAGCGAAAAGGTCAACATTAGGCGAGTGCCTCCTCTGAGCAGTACTCGTCGTACCTGATAGACTGCACCGCCACCCGAATACCGACGTGCGAGCACGACATTCTCCTTTTCCATCACTGCCAAATGGCACTCTTTGAACGGATTCTGATGCCTGCCAATCACCACCTGCGGGCAATCCAGCACTAAGGTGTTAGTTCTCCTCCGATCATGGGGAGAGAGAGAGAGAGAAGAGTGTTACGGTGGGCGCATTGCGCCAGAGGTAGAGAGTCTGCTTGTTGGGATCTCCTTCGCGGAATATCCACTCCTCCGTGGCAATGTTGAACAGCGGATCAGTGGTCGACGTCACGTACACCTTAACCTGCCCTTTCCAGGAATTGTTGTTGGTATTGCTAGCATCAGTACCATAAATTACGAAATAAATGTTATTTTTACTTATTTGTTATATTTTGGTTGTTATATTTTAGTTTGTGTTCTATTTTTGTATTCAGTAGACACTTTAATTTATATTAAAGTTAGAATATCTTTTGTTCACCTTGGAGCCGCGAGATGCTGAGTCGGTGCTGAAGCGACGGAGCTGAGATGTGCACGGCCATGAACTTGTGAGTGACGGCACTGTGCGCAAGTGGGGTCTCCCTGCACCCAGCGTTCGTCTCATCTTGCAGCAGCTCGTACGTTTAAAATCTTAATTTTCATAATTTTGAAAAAAATAGCTAAATTCCAAATCGTTTTGAAACAATTGGAATTGTGTTTGGTGAAATATTTCGTTTGGCAAGTTCAAATTCCTGAAACAGGCAGAGATCTAGCAGAGAGAAGAGCATGGCCACGCCTGACCAGAGTCTTCACGCTAGGCCAGTGGGGGACTTCCTTGCTCCAAGTCCTATTCCCACCACTCCCGAAGGTACACCCTGTACTTCTCAGCTCGCGTCAAGTGTCTCTTGTGGTGCTTACATAACGCACTCGAATCGCCACGAGCAGGATGGGAAGAGCTGAACTTAAGTGAGGAGCAGCTGAGGATGTGGGAGAAGAAGGGCTACCTGGCCAACATACCCATCCTCACTGAGGACCAGGTGGCTGCTTCCTGACCAGTCCTCTGTGTGGTGTGTCACTGGAGAAAAAGAGTTACAACTAATTATCCAGAGGACGGTGTGCAGGTGAACGTACTCTTAGCCGAACTGGAGGAGATAAGGAAGACAGACCATCCAGGGCACCACCTCTTTCACGAGTTCCACGCCAACGAGTGCTCTGATCCCTCAATGGTCCTCATGCATTGTCTGGGCGCGTGGCGCATCACACCTGGTACGTTTGCTGTGGGTATGCGGTAATGATGATAGGTCGCTCATCGTTAGCCTCATAGGATTCCACGACGTGGTGTTCCATCCTCGGGTCGCTCGCATCTGCAGTCAGCTGTTTGGGGAACGCTCCGTGCGTTTGTGGCATGATCAACTCTTCTGCAAGCCGCCACACCATGGCGCCTGTGTAGCTTGGCATCAGGGTACCTGCTAACGCACGCAGTGTCATCTGCGTCATCTGTGAGTCGCCACCAAGAAAGTTACTTATGCAGCGAAACAGACTATTCGTACTGGACGAGAACCGGTCCAATGGCGCACGTGACTGTGCACATCGCCTTGGACGATCAGACGGAGGAGAACGGATGTCTGCAGTACGTGCCAGGATCACACAAGTGGCCGCTGCTACCCATCACGTCGCGGTACGGCTTCGCGGCTTGGCCACGGCAAGGATGATATCACGCAAGTATCTTTCTCGTGCTATTGTTGATGCTGATGGATGACGCTGGACTCAGGCACTTTGATGACATGGATTCCATACGCTCGGTTCTCTCTCCTGATCAACTTGATGAGTTCAAACCGCAGCCAATACTCCTTAAGAAGGGCGAGGTATGTACACACCATATCTATCGTCGAACCCTGCCACTAACTTCGGGCATCAGGCGGCATTCCATCATCCGCTGCTCGTGCATGGGTCCTACCCGAACAAGTCGGATCAACCTCGCCGAGCAACGGTGATCAATGCCTTCGCCGATGGTACCCTGTCCCTCTCCGACGAGCCACTCCTACGCGATGTGCCTGTCATAGCATCCGGGCTGCCGTTGAAGGTAAGTTGTTGTCACTTCAGCCTAGGGGAAGTAGTCAGTTAACGCTGAGTATCAGGGTCAGTTCTTTCCTATCCTCTTTGATCTCGCCTGGATGAAACACAAGCCACAAGAATGAGTGGAGATGATCGTGTGGCTCTGAGAAGCGGTTCTTGTTGGTACAACTCATGTTGAGAAGAATACACCTACCGCGCCGTGCATACTTGCTCGACACATCCACAGTGCAAGAGCAAGCTTCGTCTATTCGCTTTCCTTGTACGAGGGCAGGCGTAGGGAATTGGGATAATCGCGCAGCTTGGCGATCTCCTGGCGTATCTGGGCTTGAGCATCAGCCGATGCGGTATCAGAAGGGACAGTCATATCCGCGATCTCCTCATAGACTCCAATCAGCTGCACAGTAAGGTTAGTTAGTCAGTCATACGTTTCACCTCACAACTGGATTCTGTCATGCAGAACGAACCTCGTGCAGAGAAGGCTGCACTTGAACTTCTTGTGAACGCTTTCCTCCCGATGGGAGGTTAATGCAATCAGTACCGTTCCAATACTGTCCCAGAGGGCAGCACTCCTTTGTGACAGGATTCTTCTGTGCATACTGCAGCGTGAGACGAAGCTCGGTTAGTGGTGATGACCAAATGTAGTCGGAGCGAAAGAGAGGGAATAATATACAGTCGGGCAGCATCTGGTAGAGTTGACGCCTGGTATCGGTTGGAAAGGTACGCAGTACTCACCCGGGCAGCAATTGTAAATGTTGTCAACGCAGAAATACCAAGTGGCTGTGCGACAACACAACAAGGTATCAGATCAGTTGGCAATCATCTAGCTCATCTATGGACGGCAACGTACGGGTTCCTTGGTAGGTGGTCATTTGCTGCGAGTTGCACTGGCACTGGCCCGAGACGTTCTGATAGGGAGTGAAGCAAGTTGTTTGGCCGTTCACGCTGTAGTTTTGCACGGTGGGCGGGATCAAGAATGTAGCAACGATGGAGCTGTTCGGGCAAATGGACTGAGCCGAAGCAAGCGGACCTGTGCAGCAGCAACAACAACCGACGTCAATGCACATGCATCGTCAGCATCATCACCATCATCATGCACATCATCATCAGCGGATTGCTTGAAGGACAAGATCAACATCCGCAGCAATCGTACCCAAAAGTCCGAAGCCGAGGGCGGCGCCGGCGGCAATCGAGGCGGCGCCCATGCCCACACCGGCGGACCTCCCCGACGCGGCGCCGACGAGACCTGCCGCGGCCAGCGAGACGGCCAGGGACTGCGTGGACGACAGCGAGGACGCTCCACTCCCAAAGCTATCCGCCTGCCCCACACCACGTCAATCGAGTTAGGCCTTGGCAACATACGTTTTCTATTTTCCTTGTTATTTCATCAATTATTTTTTTGTTTAACTTTTTAATTTGAAATTTCGAATATCTCTTTTTTCTGATTGGCCAATCGGACCAAGAATTCCAATTAATAAAGAAATAATAAAAAGGAGTTATAAAAGATTTGCGGGGGTAGCGTACGACGGTGATTTGCACCGCAGTTCTGTCGGTATTCAAGGGGGTGAAGTCGACGTCAAAGTAGTGGTCCGGTGTCGCCACGATGTAGAGGACGAGTTGGGGCGAGTTGGTGTAGGTGGTCTGGACGGCCACTTGGGTGCTCTCGGGGAAGTTGTGGTTGATGGAGAGAGTGGTCATGTTCGTCGTGAAAGGCGAGGCGAAGAAGAACTGACCCTGCTGATTGCACGGGCGATAGAAGGCCTCGCCACAGGCCAGCAGTCCCAACAAAAGAACGAAAGCGAAGGCCTAGTCGCGGTGATCCATAAAGATCGAAAGGGGGAGGGAAGGCCAATCATCAGTTTGCATACACCGACCGAGGGTTTACGTCCTCGAGAACAAGAGGGTGAGAGGTATGGGGGTACCTTCATTCTCTCTGCCCTCTTCCTTGTGGTACAAGTGTGTTGTGGATTGTAATTTGGGTATTAGCAGCTCGACTCCGATTTAATTACAACTGCCGCACACGGAGACCCCGGACCCTAGCGGCACAAAGGAGACCTTGTGACAGCTTCATTTGTTCAGAGTACAGTGTGACGTAGGTAAAGGTGGTGAGTGGAGTGATGGAGTGGAGTGATCGAGCTGCAAGGTTGGAAAAGAAAGAGCGTCCAATTCTGTTGTTCGTTCGTGGGCACTTGTGTTTCACGCAGCATTCGGGTAGGTCTGCTGATACTCTGCGCTCCATTGCAGAAGTTGCTCCAGGACCTGGCCGCGCACGGTAGTGAGACTGGCATCTTCTCCGGGGTACGGCAATTGTATGTCTTGCGTGTGTCCTGCACGTATAGATGACAGAGAAGCAACATCCCATCATGGAAGTTCTCTTGAGAATCATGTGGGAAGGAACAAGCACGTACCTCCGACATAGTAAAAGATGACAAGATCAGATGACAGGTTCGATTTGGGCGAGTACGCTTGAGTGGGATCGAAGAAAGCGTTGGTGAAGATGATTCGCGAGTAGGAGTGATTAACGCCCGTCCCACTACATGTAAGCGTTAGGAATGATTGAGGCCGTCATGAGCTCTTGCGGAACGTACACGAGATAGTTTTCAATGTATTGGGGATCTGGGGTGACGCCAAACTTCGACTTGCAGAATGGAACCCAAATGTCATTGTAGTAATACTCCCAGGGGTAAGGAGTGAAGAGATCATGCACGCCATCCGAACCCTTATGAGGCCATGCACATTCTCCAGTTAGGATCATCACTTCGCATACGGACAATAGAGAGAGCGCACCGCTGGGAAGATGATTTCCGTGCAGAGTTGGTACGTCCACTGCTCAACTTCCAGCACTTTGGCCGCACCAGTCTCCCACAGATCGGTCGAGTTGTAGCATTGAACTGGACTGAATGTGACGTTGAACCCGAATTGAACCGCCTTGCCTACGCTCTTGATGTCATTTCCCTGTGTGCACAGAGAACAGGCATACTGTAGTATGGTCGGCGTCGTTAGTGGATTGTTCGTCAGGTGGATCAGAGCAGCAGAGGTGGACAGAACCGGAAGAGGAGGCGTCTTATCCGCCTCGTAGAGAGCAGGATAAGGATAATTGAACTCGGTGATGAAGGAGAAGGACCACTGAGCCCACCACAGTGCATCGAGAGCACTCCTTTGCGTTTCCAGCTTTACCCCTGGGCAGAGTCCGAGTGCGTCCTGTATTCAATGATGTGAATACACAGACATCCACTGTACAGAACATAGGATGGTATTGTACGGCGATCATATCTCGGCCTTCTTGTACTTGGCTCAGCTTGGTCATCATCTTGAAGGCATTACCGATGGCCTGTGCGCATGGGTCGCCTATATTGATTGAGCAGTGAGAGCAGTCTCCTTTGTGCAGATCGTCGGAAGGTCTCTGCGTACTGGTGGCTTGATAGCTGAAAGACACGTAGTTGAACCAGTCACCAGGTTTGACTGTGTTCCCAAAGAGAGGTGAAGCAGACGCCACACTACCCCAGAACACATTGCCGTACTTGATCCTACAACGACATTCCGAATCAGATCATTTTCGTCGCCACCGTTGTTTGACCCTTTCCCAGTACCTCAATAGAGCAGAGAGGAGCCCTCCATAGGATCCACCAAAGCAGAAGACCGGGTTCGTTGTGTTGTAGACGCCCTTCACGTGGACTACAATTGCAGCATAGTCTGCTAGCCTGCATGTCAAAACGATTACGTTGATCAAACGCGGAGGAATAACGTGAGTGCTGCGTACGCCTGCTCAATGCTGAGCCAACCATATTGCTGCGGCGTTGGGTGCATCCCAAAGGGTCGGCTTTCGCCATAGTATCGGTGTTCAGCAGCCACGACCAAACCACCTACGACGACATGCACATTCCATTTCGAATGTACGTGAGTTCACCATCCATCACCTTCCAATCACACTGATAGGACTCAGCAAGATCACTGCACTCACCTGTGAGCTGCGCGTAGTAAGCAAGCACGAGGTATTCAGCAGATCCCAACACCGTGGGCGTCTCTGCACCAGTGTAGACTAGACGAAGCCAAGGTGTCACGAGAAAATGAGTCATGAAGATCACGTGAGTACTGATCATCAGCTATGATACGAAGGAAAGCTGAAAGTACAGAATATAGGTCCGGTTCCGTTCCAGTACTTGTCGTTCGTGTAGAACCGCTGCCCAAAGTACTGCTGCACCTGGAAGTTGAAGTGGTCCAACGTCTGCACCCCAGATGTGTGTGAGAGGAGGGACATGTGTGGAGTGTGAGTGACAATCAGCTTGTCTCCTCCATGCAGCATGAATAGGCACACGTTACCTGGTTATAGATGAAGGCATGGACACCACCACCGGACTTGTTCGCTGTTCTGGGACCAGACCCGGCGCAAAAGGGCAGCAGGCAGGCCAGCATCAGGATGACTGCCACCGCTCGCAGGGAGACCCAGTGAGACCTTAATGCTGTGTGGAGTGGCATGTGTGCTTCTTGGGTTTTTGTTGGGTCAAAGAAATGTCCGAACATGAACAGAAGACTCTCGTCTTATTTATTTTTCTTACGTAAACGAGGACTGCAACCAAATTGTCGTTCTACAATTCTAGAATCCCAAGCATACGTACGAGAAGGAAGAGGAAGACAAGGTTCTTTCCCAAGGTTGCTGAGTGGTGAAGTACGACCTTCCTTCCCCTTTCTCTCCTGCGCGTGCGCCTTGATCAGCTTTTGGACATTAACCGTTCCACAATTCTATCTCAATCATGTTTCGTAATTTTCAAATTGTTACGAAATGAAAATTCTGAACGCTTTTCGTTTCGTGTTTTTTGGAAACTCGCTACGGATGATTCATGATCGTCATGCCGCGCATTTTTACATTTTGCGTTACCAAAACGTGTTTCGACGTTGGTATGACTCAAGCCGTGCGAGTACTGTACTGACACACTCGTGCGTGCTGTGGGCGTGCTGAACCCTGAGCTCGGGCACGTTTTTTCCCTATGACGCAAGCCAGGATGGCACATGCGCCGCCACATGTGCATTCATGTGAGTCTCTCGGCATTCATCACCGAGAGTGGATGTAGGCTACTCGAGTACAAGTATACACTCACACACTTACGCTGGCCCTCGTGGGGTTGACGCTACTACGCAGGCAACTTGCGTGCCATCCACACACTATATAAACCTATGACGGTCCTTGATACCACATACACACACGCAAGGGACTCCCCATGGGCAACTCACCTTCCTACCTTCCTGACGAAAACACATCTGCAGAAGAAGGTGCAGCACTCTCGATTTCATTTTATTTTTTAATAATATTTAACAGTCCAAGTAAGAATCGATTTAATAAATGTTTGCGCATTCCTTTCTGAGTAAAGAATTTTAAAATTGAAAAGTAATAATAATAATAATAATAATAATAAAAATAATAAAAATAATAATAATAATAATAAAAATAATTCTTACATGTGTTTTGTGTGGGCAGCCATGCGTATCAACACCGTGCTGCGCAACTTTAGGCGCAAGTTGCCGCGATCGCCGCTCATCCAGCTGTGGTCGGCGCAAGACCTAAGCGGGTTCATCCAGAGGCTGCCCGAACTGACCTCGGCCTACGGCGTGGCCTCCTCCGTACGTCTACGTCACCCGCTGAGGGAGTTCATGCCATTCATCAGAGCTCTTTGTGTGGCACGTACAGGTGGAGTGGCAAGAGATTGATGGCCCACGAGCGCTTGAGGCCCTCAACGAGTCGAAGACGTCGTTCTTTCAGTTGCTGCAGTTGAAGAACAAGCATGCGGCAGACGGCGAGGAGCTCATTCGTGTCCTTCAAGAGAAGCTGACGGAATCAAACAAGCTTGGTGAAGGTACATGCATTCGACATGGGGTGTTCCGCGTGACCACACATTTGCTCAACATGCTTGTGCACGTTGTACGCGTTCGCAGAGTTCCAGCGAAAGTGGGAGGAGCAGTTGCCTGCCGAGGGCGTACAGCTTGACCTGGAGCGCCTTGAAGATAAAATGAAGGTGACCGGCCCACTCAACATAGACGCCACACCGTCAGCATGCTCACATGTATCCCAGGGCTGCTTGTGGGGCATGTACATCGGAGATGCTCTCTCCATGCCTGTGCACTGGTGCTACGATGTCGCGGAGATGAAGCGTAAGTACGGCTGGATCAAGGAGTATAGGTACAGGCCTTGCAACACCAGCAACTGATTGATTATCTCACTTAAAAGGACTTCACCTGACAGACCTGCTCCGGATACGGTGGATAATACGATCATGTACAATCACTGGAACGGAAACAAGTGTCACTCCAAAGATGTACGTGTTGAGTTCTTGTGTCGTGGTTGCATACACCATCGCTTGTTGGATACGGCCATACTGCGCAGAAAGCACCGCTTCCCATCCGAACAGCGAAGTTAAGCTGCGCCAGGCGGCGTTAGTACTGGGGTGGGCGACCACCCGGGAATCCGCCGTGCTGTATCCTTTTCTTCTTTCTTTTTCCTCCGAGCGGCGCAGGATTTTGACTTGTGGCTTCAGGTAATCGGTAAGGTTATCTCTCACGATAAAGCGCACCTATGGAAGCAGCCTTACACGCATTACCATGCTGGCATGAAGGCTGGAGAAAATACACTTGATCTTCGGCTAGCCAGAGGTACCATCGTTCTTCTTCAATGTTGTGCGCCACTTGTTTCCTTAATTGTTTGTCATCAGTGCTGGCACGGAACATCATAAAAGAGAGACAGTACAATGGCAAATCTTTCATTAAGGATTTCGCAGAGTACATGATGACCCCAGGTACGATTGCAATAACGCATGTGTGGAGTCAAGCCATCCTACTTATTGTTCTTCTGAAGGCTCACATAACGACGTGTATGCCGACGCCTTTCTTCGCCAGTTCTTTTACAATCATGTTGTTCTTGGAAGGGAATTGGAAGAGAGTGTTGGTGAGATGAATCATGATACGCCCGCCACGGTACATGATGCGAAAGATCATATTATACAGGAATATTCTTATATATGTTTCTTTAGGCTGGAGTTGTGTCCGTGCCGCTTGTAACTCTAATTTCGTTAGATCAGCCCTTGTCCACAATCAACGAGAGGGTACAGAATCGAGTGCATCTTGGACTGACGGATTACTCGTATCTCATGGATTTTATCAGGTGAGGAATCACGTCCTTCTCACGCATCTCTCGGGCCGCACGGCTCGCTTCGGTACTCTCTATGCGTCGCTGCTGCGGTCACTGATTCTAAACGACGACAAGGAATCTGCCATTCGTGCTCTGCGCTTGGCTGGTACGGTGGTGCGGCAGTGTGCGCATAGTTATGCCATCTGATCGTGGCTCACAATTCAGGAGAGGAAATGGGAGTTGATCTCGAGGAGATAGCATCACACAATCTGGATGACACAGGTAGCGACACAGCTCTTCACATCACCTCTGAATCCTTCTGATCTAATAGAACCACCGCTTGCAGTGGTGCTGGGAAGCATGTTCAGCATCGCCTGTTACATCAGTGATGCCTTCCCCTCGCTGATATATCTAGTGTACAAGTACGTGGCCAAGGCCCCTGAAGATTTACAAGGAACATTCGAAGAAGCCATACTTGCCAACACCAACTGCGGCGGTGAGAACTGTCATCGGTAGCACCCTCTCGTTGCTGTTCTTCGTCGAGTATGCTTTGTGCTGATCTGCTGTCATTCGATGCAGTGGTGCGTGCGTCGGCGCGTTGGTTGGTGCCATCACGGGAGCCAGTAAGATACCGCCCCACTTGATCGGTGGCCTTTATGCCAAAGAGGAGATAGAGAAGGAGATCAACGACTTTGTTGACCTTGCCATCGCCAGCATCAAGACTCAGCGTGCGCCGCAATCGACAGCTTCTCTTTGACAACTGGATGATGGTGGAACTGCTGATCAAGGCTGGCTATAGCTGGCATGCTTCTGGCACCATTTGATCTGGCATCAAATGGTGCCAGAAGCCCTGACTCAGCTGCATTTACTGGCTCAACTTGATCACACATACGAGATGAGTTCCTTCTGAATGCACGAGTTTCTGCTTCTGCCTTCCATCAACCTCGTGAGGGCGTCCTGGTATTAGTTTGGGCACTGTGCTTTCTACTTCCACCAGTGGCCGCTAGCTGTTCGATACTCACGCCTGTTCAACCGTATCAAAATATATTTCTCTTTTTCTTTTCTCTCTTCTTTTCTCTCTTCTTTTCTCTTGTCTCTCTCTCTCCTCTTATAAAAGAAATATAAAAAGAAATTGTGAAGGAAAACGAAGAAGGAAGATGAAGAGGATCGGAGGAGTCCTACCACTAAGCTCGCTGCGAGGTGCTCGCCGGTTGCCTTCCCTGAAGGCAACTACAGCGCTACGTTCCCATCTACCCTGCGCGCAGACTTACCGCCAGTGGAGGTACCGGAACATTTCTTCATTTTGATTTAATTAATTCTTTAACGATTTGCATCAATCACAAATAAGTTGCGATAGTATGGGTTGGTTTTTTCATTTTGAAAATAATTTTAAAAAATTTATGTGGTGGCAGTTCGGCAAGTCACGGGCACAGCGAAGAGAATCCCTATCGGGCCGGTGAGGTGCCGCCACCGGAGGGAACGGTCGTTCTTCACACCACCGCCGTCACGTCGCGCTCGCCGAAAGCTCTCTCCCACCCTCCGCTCGTACGCTCACACCAGCATCGGGAAATGTGCCCGATCACTGTTGTCACACTGAAATGATGGATGGTTTGTTACGCTGGCACTTATGCAGGTGATTCTCCACGGCTTGTTTGGAGCAGGCATCAACTGGCGCACCATAGCCAAGAAGATCACATGTACAATTCACTGCCTTGAGTTTGTTCCACTTGACACTGACGATGGATCCTAAACGGCATTACGCGTCTGGTTGACTAGCCGCGTGCCATGTGAACTCGCTGTTGGTTGACCTGCGCAACCACGGGAACAGTCCGCATTATCAAGATCACTCCTACGATTCTATGATTGGCGACCTTCACTTCCTTCTTACGCGACGATACAAAATCCCCAACTTCTCACTGATGGGCCACAGCATGGTATTCTCACCAAGGAGGACTGAAAGAGGTTAATGGCTGAGTCCACTTTCTTAGGGTGGCAACATGGCGATGCGCATGGCGCTCAAGTATCCTGATCTTATTGATCGGCTGATCATCGTAGATATGGCTCCGGTCACGTATCAATCTCCAGAACAGTTCAAGGTACCTGATTAATCCAAGAAGGCGTGCATCATAACTAACAGTCTGCTGCGTTAGGAATACATTGAGCTCATGCAGTCGATCGATCTCAAGCATATCAAGAGCCGCGGCGATGTAGACAAAATCATGTCCCATACCATCCATGTACATCCCATGTCCTGAAACGCTCGCCTGGTCCACCTTACTGTGATGTTTCCATTTTTTAGGAACCCCTGCTTCGAGCTTTCTTAATATCCAATCTAGTCCACGAGGCTGATAAGAGTTGGCGGTGGCGACTCAACTTGGATGTACTGAAGAAATACGTAGGTCCTGTTCGAACCTGGAATATTGGTATGCCCATTTCTATGCGTTCTTCTGGAGCATGGTGGATTGAAGCTCGTTGCATGACTAGAACCACAAGAAGGACTTCAGTATAGCAAGCCCACTTTGTTTGTGGGTGGCGCTAAGAGCGACTTCATCAAGCCCGAATATTATGAGCGGATCCGTTCCTTCTTCCCCAAAGCCCAGATCGAAATGATTCCGGTACGCGCGTTCTGTGGTGACCTGGCTCATTGTGTTTCAGCTCATTCCCACATCGGTTCCTATCAGGATGCTAATCACTGGGTCCACTTTGAGAAGCCAAATGAGTTCTGCCACACTGTGGAGAGCTTCCTCAAGCACACTTAGTATTCTCTCTCGCCTTTCTTGTCCTTGCATCCTGCCAGCCAATGAAGTGGTACTAATTATCTTAAGTCCACAAATGCCTTCTTACAATAATGCTTGGTACTGGGCTAGTTCACTGGCAGAAGTACTAATGATTCACAGGCTCCAATGGTTTATTTAACTGTACCCAATTCTTTACAACAAACAATTGCAATCTCTTCACGAACTCAGATCATGGGCGGAACTATGGAAGCCAGATATGTGAAGAACCTCTCCAATAGGCCAAGAAGAAGGTCCTTCATCTAACCTTCAGAAATGCACATGCTCCTCTTACCGTTTTCGCAACAACAATTCAGGTCGAGTATCGGCCCCACTCGCATCCTCTTTGTGCGCACAAGGGAGCATCCCCTGGTACTGGTCCTGCCCTTTTCCGAAAGCCACCAAATAATACTCTTTCCATAAGATGAATTATCCATGAAGAGATATATTCCAAAATAATACCACCTTAAAAAGGAGCCACAAAAAGGGTCTGTTGTTACCAGACCAGACTTTGTTGCCGTTACAACAACTCTCAGGCGGGAGAAGGGCGGGATACGTGATAAGGGAAAGGTTCAAGGAAGAAGGTCACGCGTGAGTCCTCCTTGGTGGAGAGGACGACGTAGTGGTCAAGAGACGAAGTGGAGGAGCACCAGGTCTTATTGTACCTGCTGGAAAGAGCAAAGGAGAGAACTCAGGAAGTGGATCTGACGTTTTGACGATGATGAATCTCTCAGCTGATGGCCTTTCCAGACCTGGCTTGGCCGATCAGGAGTGGCAGCCAGGCTCGGCTCCCGCGGAGGCGCCAATAGCTCAGAAGCCTCCACCAGTCCCTTCTGGACCCAAGCCCGCGCTCAAGGGACGGGACCACTACCGCAATGGTCCCAGAGCCTTTCACATGGCTCATCCCCAGCCACAGGCGCCCTCTTCTCCCATACCCTCCCCAGCATCATCTACAGGGATCTCTTCACTGTCCTCTTCCTCGGTGACTGTGAGAACGAAGAACAGTCCCCCTTCTTCCATGTCGGACAGTGGGTCGTGGGAGAGCGCCTCGCCACCGAGCCGCAGGAACTCGGACTGGCGCAGCGCCAGCACACCAACATCTGATGAGCGACAAGGCAAGAGTGTGAGCCTGAACGATGAGGTACAAAGCCTCTTACGTCAGCGCTTTGGGGGTGAAGGCGTCCAACCATGCTAACCCTGATACTGCTCTGTGATACAGAACCAGCCTGAACAAAGACAGACGCGAGGACCCCTGCTGCGCCACCGCTCTATGTCATCGTCGCGCCTGGTGGAGAACAGCTCATCGCTGCTCGACCATCACAGGACGCGGCGACTGACTACGGCAACTGCGACGCAAGATGACGTCGGGGGCTCAGCTAGCAAGAGCACAGCTTCTAGCCCGCCACCTGCCGCGACCGACGACATCAAACACTCGCCTCGCTCGGGATCGTTCATCAATAATGTTAGTCCTGACGCGGCCTTGGTACGCACGCTCTCGTTCACCGCTCACGAGCGAAGTGTTCCTCACTACAGTGACACATACAGAACAAAGTTAAACAACGAAAGAAGTTCGGGTCGTTCTCTCGTGCAACGATGCGAGGCCTACGCATCACCGGCTGGGGCGCATCAGAGGATGTACGTTTTCCTCTCGTGTAACTCCAGAGATGGGTGCTGATGACGATGCATCATGATGCGAGTAGGAAGATGAGGGAGGGTCTGAAATACAGATCTCAGCTCCCTCAGCCCAAGCCCAGTCCTCGCCCAAGCCGATCACAAGGGCAGCCTCGCAGACCGCGGCGTCCATGTCTGTGGACATCTCCGGAGTGCGCTCCCTAGCAGTGGGCAAGGATGCATTCACCGCATCCGAGCGGGAGTGGGTTACCCAAACGCCTAACATCCTGCAGTGGTCCGATGTACGGCTATCTCAACCTTGCACATGTTTGACCATTCCATGAACTGATGATGATAACTCATATAGGAGTATAATGACGAGGTGGAACGGAGGAGTATGATCAAGAAGGTGCCCGGGTACCTGCGAGAATTGGGCCGTCCTGCCTTCACCGAGGCCTACGCAAGGATCGACCCCAAGGTGGCTAACTTCCCGCTGGTGGAGGCTGATAAGTACCGACACTACTTCAAGGACTACCTTAACGGCGTCGGTGCGTTAACATGACCGAAGAGCGATTGGAGATGGAGCACTGATGTATGGCGTGATGTAGAGGTGGAGAACTTCATCAGCTTGCCCGAAGATGAGTGCATAATGGGTCCGGTGGTGGTGAGTTGCGAGAGCGGGAACAGGGACCAGGCGCGTCTCAAGGTGCTCATCCATACGAGCAAGGTACATTGAATACGAAGCTGAATACATCACACGGACGAGCGTAACACTCCGATTTACAGGGCACCGACCGTACGTTCATCCCCAACGATGGCACCAACAGAATCAAGGCGCTGAAAGCGCTTCAGCCCGCCCTCGCCTCTGTCCGCTTTCTTCGAGTAAGGGACACTCGTTTCTGCAAGGTATTCTTCACCTCTGCTTCCACTTCAAGAACAAGATTTGACTCTGTTATTCTCGTGTGACTAGGACCTCCTGACCTACGAAGAAAAGCTCATCAGCACCAGGTATAAGTTCGGCATCCTCTACGCTAAGGACCGCCAGACGACAGAGGACCAGATGTACAATAATTGTACATTTAAATCCTCTCTCAACCTTTAATGATGATTTGAGGACTCAACTTCTCCGTCATGCTGATGAACAGATTCTGGAAGCGCTCTATTTGAAGAGTTCCTGGATATGTTGGGAGACCGTGTACGCATGCTTGGCTTCTCCGGCTTCCGAGGTGGACTGGATACCAAGAGTACGTGATAATACACGAGGAGTATGATAGATCTCTAATGAGTGACTAACGTAATCAATCCGCATCACTATGCAGCCGATACAACGGGCACCCACTCTGTATATACGGAGTACCGCGGGCAGCAGATCATGTTTCACGTCAGCACGCTCTTGCCTTTCTACCCTGAGGATCCTCAGCAGCTGGAGCGTAAGCGACATCTTGGTAACGATGTGGTCATTGTCGTATTTCACGAAAACCCAAAGCAACAATTCTCGCCCACCATCATCCGTTCCCAATTCAATCGTACGATCCCTCTCTGTCTATTCACTTCCTCCCGTCCTCGTGTCTAACGCTTGGCCTCCTTCATTCAGATGTATACATCGTCATCTCCCCAGAGAAGGAAGGCCATAAGAAAACCCTGTACAGGTACGAACGCATTTCAACATCATGTTCATATTGATGGCACATCCAACAGCATGTTTTTGATGATTCCTTCAGGATGGCGGTCGCGTGCAAGACTGGGGTAAAGGCATTCGGGCCGTCGATTCCAGACCCACCCGTCTTCAAGCGAGGCAGGAAGTTCCGAGAGTTCCTTCTCACCAAACGTAACCTCCATACCTTTCATGTGTTGTTCTGATTCAAGAATGAGGATGCTGATGGCGTTGTGTGTATGCCTGCATTACAGTGATAAACGGGGAACGGGCAGCGTTCCACGCACCGGACTTTGTCTCGAAGCTGACCAGCACCCGACAAATCCAGCTGCACGATCTCGTCACCAACTATTCCGAGGACAGCGTGCCGGCTGAGCGGAACACCATCTTCTCCCGGATCTCGCGCTCCACTCCCTCCACCTGAGAGGCCTTGCAACTCTTCTCCTTCTCGTACTCTGTGCAACTGCAAGTGTACAACTTGTGTGAATTTGAACATCCATGTCCTTCTTCCTCCTCATTTCTGGTGATCAGAAACCTGAGACCTAACGATTGTTTGAAAGAGTGTAAGGAGTAATGCATCGAGGCTTGTGCTCGTCAACGTTGTTTCATCAAGATGTCACAACCCAGGACACACACTTGGGAGTCCAGGAAAGGGAGTCATCTTTAGGAAAAGGTGGGATGGCCAGGGTTGTTCTCGCTCGTAGTGGCCAAAACGTCGCAGTGGTTCCCAGTCCACACGCGGTGGATGTCACAACACGAGCTTGGAACGGCTGTGATCCAAACACATTTAGTGGTGTATCTCGTACTGCTTCTGTGGCCCAACTCCTGGGATAACCCAGGATTTGACGGTACAAGTAGTCATTTTGTTGATGCTGCTATCGAGTTCTAATCAGGTGATGACCATGCACCGCAGCACACCAGTGTGAAGCCCTCCCAATATTGAGCAGCGTCAGGGGAAGAGCTGTGAGAACCTCCTTCTGTAGATAGCCGGCTGACGTCTAACCTCCCGCGTGCTCATCACTCTGATCGTCTCTCACGGTACTCCTTGGCCGCCTTACTCATTGATGTAATTGATGATGCTGATGATTGCGTTGTATTGTTTGTGCATGCGGGAAAATTGCAGGGTGTCAAACAGAGGACGACGTGAGTGGTGGGAACGCCTTCTGCTTCTGTCGGTTGTTCCAGTTCAAGCACTCGCAAAGTGATCGGAACCAATCGCCGATGTGGTCTGTCTTGTTTATACCTGCGCCGGACAGACGGTGAGCTACCCGTGTTCAGCCAACACGTGGTGTTCCAAGTGGGGAGGTACATGGGATGGGCCATCGGGAAATCTTGATAACTACATACTCTCGAGAGTTGAGCTCCGTGCGCGCTCGACCATCGAACGATATCCAGCCTCGGGTGCGAGCATCCTCAGGAACCTTTACCAATAATAAATGTGAATATGAATGCCCCGGAGAGGAAATGATATGCATGCGATAATACCTGAATTCGAAGGGTGACAGAGTCAGGGAACATAATAGGCCTACACGAGAGGGAGTGAGGGCAAATGGGCGTGAAGCAAATGGCGGGCACCTAGCAGAGGACGCGTGAGTTGCAGATACTGGTTCAAATAGAGCATTAAAAGAGTACACTTGGATGGCACATCGTTCCACCAGCCGAAAGAGAGTAAGCTGTGGATCCCGTGGTGGACGATATGATAACACTGTTGAAAAAGTAAAGCATATAAGCTAACTATTGAATGACTCAGAGAGATGGACCTTACCCATCAGCCTGAATTGTGGTGATCAGTAGCCCATCACAGTAGCATTCGAGCGAACATAAATGAGAATCAGGTCCTCGATCGATGACCACTTCGTTCATACATTGATAAGCTGTTATTTTTTTAACAATTGGTTCTGTTTAGTAAACAACGTTCGCAGTGCAAAAGCATATAAGGTGGCCTCGTACTCTGAGAGGGGACGAACTGACCCAAGGAGTTCAATTTGAACACTTGCGCCTCTAGTCGTTGTCTCACAGTCAGGCAGAACGCTCCTTGTATCACACTCATAAGATGGGCTTGGAAATCAGATACATGTAAGACTCGCGGTTAAGGAAATTGTAAATGAAACTGTCAAGGGAGCAAGCCGTTCCATGATGAAGAAAGAGGGAATGGACTTTGTAAGGATATCAAATGGAGTCAAGAATCCAAGAGAGCCAAGCGCAAACGATAGGACCGGAGGAACCGAGAATGGGAATAACGAATTGACGTGCAGTATCGTCTGTTGGCGTACAAGCGGTTAGGTCTCCAAGCTCCGCAAGAATGATCACGAAGAAAAGGTTGTACCCCGTCGCCTCCTAAAGTGATTATGAAGTCGACCTTATTGCTGAGGGGCACATCCTCCAAGAATGATGTGAAAGATTGGAGGTGAGAAGCCTCGCGCTTATGCACTTCAGGCTCCACCAAGACAGTCATTTTCTTCACTTCTTGGAGCCATCTACAGCAAGGAAGAGAAGTAAGTCTCTATCTGTTTCGGCTCATTCGTGTAAAAGCGAAGGACGAGACTAAACATACCGAGCAACAACGATTAGCTGTTGCGTGATGACCGGGTCTCGGGGTTTCTTGATAATCAAGACCACACTTGGCGGTTTCTCCCAAACAAGCTTTGTCTAATAATAATCAAGATGAGACCACGCGCAACACGCAGGAGTAAAACGTACCGCTTTAGAAGACGTTTTATGTGCGATGATCTCCGAGTTGTGCAGAGGAAGTGTCACGCAAGCCTCGGAATCGACTTTGATGAGTCGAATGCCGCTCTTGTGCATCGGGAAGGGCGACAGAGGTGTATTAGACTGAGGGGACCCTGCGATTGGTATCTCCACTTCGGTCTTGCATAACGTCGTCCGAGATTCTATTATTGACACCTGCGACCCTCTTTGGGGAGGAATGAAGTTCACGAGCGCCTGTCCGACCGTGCTTTCCTTGTCGAGTTGTGCGGTATCGATCTCCTTTTCGTCCTTCTCTCGCTCTGACTCCTTCTCCTTGTCCCGTTCTTTGTCTTTATCCTTTTCTTTATGTCGCTCTCCAGCGAAGAGGCGTACGATGACGTTGTCCTTCTTGTCTTGTCGATCTTTCTTCTCAGCCCTGCTCGCCCCATTGCTAGTAGCATTCTTATCCTTGCTTCTCTCTTTCTCGTCTTCTGACGCCCGGGAAACATCCTCCGACCCTGCACGAAGATGCGTACGCACACCTCGGCTGATCTCAGCATAGAGCTTGCTCGGCGTGCTCGGTTTCTTCGTTGGGGTCGTTTTATCGTCCCCGTTCTGAACGCCATCTTGGAGACTGAGCTTGTCCTCGCTCTTCTCTCTCGATGGTTTGTCCTTCTTCCTCGGGCTCGTTTTCAGCAGCTCAGCAACCTCCTGTGCCCCTCGAAGAGGGCTCATCGTGGACTTTTCCTTATGATCGTCAGAATGCTCCTTGCGAGTCGGGCTATGCTTACGTCCATCGCCGCCGGAAGTATCATCGCTATCAGTAGCGTACTTGATCACCTTCTCCAGATCAACGCTGAGCACAGTCCCAAGCACCGACTCGCTGCTGAGCTTCTTCGATACCGACGAGCCGGGCGCCGATGTCACGAGCTCCTTCCTACGCGCAGCTTCGGTCCTGATGGAGGCCTTGTCCCTCTCCTCTTTTTCACCATCGGATGCGGCCGCGAGCGCGGGCATGGCCGAGGGTGGAACGATCCCTGGGCCGACAGGCGTCTCGCTCTGCGATCGCCGCACCTTGCTGCCCTTCCTCTTGCGCTCAGCGCTGTCGTCCCCTGCCCTGGGCTCATTACTCTGCACATAAAGAATACAATGTGAGATGATAATAACAATAATAATAATAATAATAATAATAATAATAACAATAATAATAATAATAATAATCTTAATAATCTTAATAATAATCTTAATAATCTTAATAATCTTAATAATCTTAATAATCTTAATAATAAATATCATCTATTATAATATTATTTCTATAACAATAACCGAAGAATAGAATAATAATAATGTGTAGATTAATCGATATCGATCAATTGTACCTTCTTCCTGCCGCTCTTGGCAAGGGAGCGGCGGGTGCCCTCCACGTGAGCAGAGGAACCAAGAAGGACGGAGAGCGGAGGAGCCTCAACCAGACACACCACGACCACATCGGCATCATGGCCGAACGGCCGCAGGTCGTCCTCGGTCAGCTCGTCCTCAATCCGCGCGTGCAGCGGCCACACGGACCCTTCGACATCTCGTAGCTCGTACCTTGGCAATGGGGTTGAGGACTGAAGCATGTGGGCTGCAAATGGGACGTGATGTCGTGGCGACATCGAAGTTCCACATGCGGGTCCATCGTGTAGCACAGTGGAGGGGAAAGCCGAGGCCGAGGACGAACCCCCCAAAGATGAGGATGAAGAAGTGGTGCAGGAAGATGGAGATGAAGAAGAAGGATGAGGGACGATGCCAAAGTGTGTGAGGGCATCGTGAAGCAGAAGGCCGAAGGTGTGGCCCTCGACCAGCCTGAACGACTGCTCGACGAGGGTGGCGTTCGTTGTTGCTGGCGGCTCCGCCGGGCTGCACAGGCGCACGACCACGCGTCGTGGGTGGCCCTGCGCACGCCTCGCACGAAAGCGTGCTAGCCGCTGCTGCTGCTGCGAGGAGGCAGAAGCCTGGCCTGCCGCCGGCAGCTCTTTCCCGCCAACAACGGGACAAAAGTGCTCGCTGTCGAGGCTCTGCGGTTGTGGCAAACCCTCCATGACCAAAAATGCTGCCCCACTTCGGCGGCCACGCACAAGTTGTTTAGGCGGCAGTTGTCGTGTGGCCGCTGCCTCACAGACCAAGCTGACGTGAAAACGCGTATCGCCATTATGTACGAAAAGACGCCGCATTGTTCAAATGTCGTGATGATTAGCACTGCACACAACAAAGCTCTTCTGAAACAGCCAAGCAACCAATCCGCTATGGTGTAGTCGGTAACATTTCTGGTTTTCACCCAGGCGCCCCGGGTTCGATTCCCGGTAGCGGAATAGCTCTTTTTTGCAACTTTGGTAAGTAAGAATCAAGATCTTTTGGAGGCTTGGGGATAAAAGGAGAAGACGCGCGCGATGCCGTAAGACGAACCGGTGGCGAGTCGCTCATCATCGCAGGTCATGAATTTTACCTCGTTCCACGTGTGCCCTTTTTCCTGGCTGCTGATGCATTCGAACTCACGATTGCGTGCAGTGCCTGTGCGTGATGATCAGCTTTGTGGCCAGATAACACGAGAAGAGGATTGCATGTACCTTCAAGGATCATGGTTATATTCCAGAGGCTAACCGTTCCGCCTGCATCGGCGGCTACGAAATGCTGATGTCCTCGGAATTGCAAAGCTGTGATAGCCTCCATGCTTGGATGAAAGGCACGGAAGGTTCCCACCGTGGTGCGCACTTTGTCCACCACTCGCCCGATCTGAGCACAGAGCGGAGGTAACGGCGCGTGGATACCGGGAATGTCCCATAAAAGGAGGTGTCCCATTCCAGAACTGCTAACTACCACATCTCGCTGTGGGTCTATGCCGACGGAATGAACGCGCGATCGCATATCTTGGTACTCCGCCGATCCTAGGCTTCGCTGCATTCTGCTTTGCGTCAGTCTTATTACTTAATCGGTTACAGCTCTGGTACATAAGAAGCGCACCGCATGTCCCAGTACATTACGGTACCATCCATGTCACCGCTCGCAATGCGGCCACCTTTTGCTGGTCGGGCCGCAGCACACACCAAGAGTTGGCGATGGCCATTGAGTGACATCACCCGTTCCAGTGATCGCGAGTCGTAGAGCTACAAAAGTCAAGATGAGAATAACCTTTCAACTCTAAAGTGGCGGTTAGTGAGCCAACCTGTACTTTCTTGCCCGTAAGAGCAATAAATAGATGGGACATATCATGAGCAATGGGCGCCTCGAATGGGACAATGCTGTTGGCATCAGCGTCATCGCAACTGCGAATACATTGACCTGTATGAACGTGCTTGAGGATGCATGCTTCATCATAGGAAAAGGAGCTACCTGATTCAATATCCCAGAGCTGGAGGCCGCCATCAATATGACCGCATGTGAGAAGCGTACGTTCGTCCAGAAAGCTCATGCCTATAAGTCCGGTCTCTTCTGACCCAATTTCTTGCTAGAGCAATCTTTCAGGGGAAACTGTTTTCAAGCAAGAGTGCATCACTAAATCTTACCAACTTTTCTCCCGTGTCTATATCGTATAGTAAACCCTGGCAAAGGATTGAATGAGCAAGAGTGATAGTACGGTCAGCCATGCCCGTCCAACGCACCTTGTCTTTGTATGTAGAAAATCCCAAGATTGCTCTGGACGACGGCCGACAGCGATTCATGGTGATAGCTGACAGTGGTTCCGACGCTGGATAATTCTGATGTGAGCGAGCACTGCCCAAACGGCAAGATTGGAAGTAAGTAATCTTACCGCAGAACTCTCGGACAACACTGTAGATTCCGTCTCTCCAGTTTCTCTCTGTCTCTGCTCGTTGTTGAACTACTCGTTTCCACTCAACCGTGTGATCGAGGTCGGTTGAAGCCCCGGAATTCTCATCCAGTTGGTCGTTTCTCGTCCGGTCCTCGCTCGTGCTATTTGTGCGAACTTGGGATCGCCAAGGCGAGGTGAAAGACCGGGAAAGCGGCCATGCGCGTTGGAAGACAGCGTGCCACACGAAGTTATCCGCAGTCATCGCGGAGAAGAATGTGTTGACCAGCGACATGCACAAAAGCTCCCGCGGATGCAGATGGCTTAGGATGCACAGGATCACCTGCATCAGGTTAGGTCAGCTGCAATCGCAGCAGTTAGCAGCAGAAGAATGAATTCGGATGCCAAAACCTCGTGAGGCAGCACTGAGAAATAGCCTTGCGACACGTCGTTAAGGTCGTGACCGTTCGTTCTCTGAGTTGAACGCAACAATTCATCAGCACATTCACATTCGCATGTCCATTCAACTGCTTCCCATCAAAGAGGCATCGTGGTACCAGAAACGCGCCGAAGGTATTCAACCGTCGCCGGTCCTGATCAAGTGCGGTACAGAGGGCATTCATGAGTGGCAGCGCACTCGGCAGGTAGGAAGCTGTGCCCCATTGTCCCACATCTCTTGAGCATTGCAATTAGAATATAAATATTAAGATTAAATTGTAAATGTAAATCAGTATAAAATAAACACGCACGAACACGACCCTGTGTAACGTGCACAAAAAAAGAGGTGCGTGGTACCTTATGAGGTGATTCAGGGCGACCTGCAGGTCGTCCAAACGCTGTTGCATGACGGCCTCCCCTCGCTGGGTCCAACGAAAGGGAAAAACGCTTCTGTGCTGACGTCAGCAACTCGGCGGTATTTCCTGCTTTGTTGTTGGTACTGAGCCCAAGTCGGATATTATCCAGGATCCGTTGCGTGTGTACACATGCGGCGTGTAGAGCCTGCTCAGGGGCAGATGCTGAGAGGCTAAGTGGTACGGTTTGGTCTTTGCTCTTCTTACATCAAGCAGCAGAGCAGGCCCAGCACCCTGGATCCAGCTTCCAAGAGCCTCAAGAGTCAGTGTCCTCTGTCTCACACTAGCAGGTAAGCATATTTGAAATCACCATAAAGCGGAATGCCAATTCCGTATCCCACAAGCGGCAGCACATGCCCTACCACAGGTGTGTAAATAGCGAGACAGACGTGTACATCGCTTTTTTGTGCTTCTTCCTTTCATCTGGCGTTCCTGCTAGTTGTATTGGGGCAACCCAGTGAGCGTGTTTCACATTCTTCTTCGGTTGCCCTTCTCGCGAACAACCTCCACCACAATGCGCACACCAACCCCTCGTCCCCACAGCACAAAACACACAGGAGAAGATGGAGTCCCTGAGCGACGCGGGATTCATGATAATTGCTGCGGGCACAGCAGCGGTGGGCGCGCTGGTCTCCCTCGCCTCCTACTACATCTTCGGTCGTAGCGCGCCCGCACCCGACGCCAGTACCTCCCCAGATCTTGCTGCCGGCAAGCCCCCATCAGATCAAATCGACGCCACCGTACCCGTCATCGATAAGCCAAGAGCAGATGCCCACACAACCAAGCCAAAGGAAGAAGATGAACCAGCCAAGGACTTCGTAGTGGTCCAGCCTCCTGTCCAGCAGGAGAGGACGAAGAAGCAGAAGGTAGAATCGCCTGCCGCCTCCTCCTCTTCTTCTTCGGCATCGCAATTGCTGCAGGTGCCGGCGCCCAGCGGCGGATCGGCCATCCTGGTGTCGCCCGTGAAGGAACGTGTGAGGCCCGCCACACGCACCCTCCCGTCGCGAGGCCACCACAAGGCCCGGCCCGCCGTTGATCCCCAGTCCACCTTTCACCAAACCCTCCTCCAGCAACAGACCCAAAGTACCCCCTTTCCCCATTCTTCATCATTAATTAATTAATTCTTACACATTACAATATTCATCTGATTTTGATTTCGATTTAAATGAATAATTAAAGACAATCTTGTATTCCTTTGTTGATACTAACAAGGTGTTGGCTTTGGCGCGCAACAGGCCTGCAAGAAGGCGAGGAACGCGAGCAGAGCAAGGCGCCATCTCCAACGGCAGCCACAAGGCCGTCTTCCACTGCAGCCAGTACTCCTGCTGCTGCTGGCGGTCGAGGTCGTGGATCGCCCATGGGCATCGGCGGCCAGGGGATGGCAATGGGCGACCTCATGGCCGCGCGAGCTCGTATGCGCAAGGCCGACCAGTGAGAGCGTACTGCACGGAGAGACTCGACCTTCATGATCCCGGCCACACATGCCTCATCACGGTGCGTTTTTTGACTTGTGTAGATAGTGTCCATATGCGGCTTCAACACTGCGATGAGGTGTAGTATCCTTTCTCTCTAAGACTGTGGGCACGTGCTTCGTAAAGGTAAATGAATGTACAGGCGGCAAGTGATCTTATTCACCTTCCTGGTAGATCAGACAGCGACAGGCACGCTCTGTGCGCACGTCGTGTGGTATATTCAAGCAGCGTTGCCCTGCGAACGCCGGCGCTTGGCGATCCGCTTAGCGGGAGACGCGACTTTCTTGGGCGAGTTGAGCGACTTGCGCTTGGCGAGCCGCTTTCTCTTCGGTGTGGTGGAAGCAGTAGATGATAAGGACGAGGAAGAAGTCAGGTGTGTTGATGAGGATACCTTCTTGAGCACCACGGGCGATGTCACTTCGGAAGTCGCCAGCATCTCGTTATCCCTAAGTTATGGCCGAGTTAGTCTCCTACGTTTGGACAGATCATCTAGGAAGTGGCAAAGGCCCGTACTTGGCAATGGTGGCGGCGGCGCTGGTGAGGTAGCAGTGGCGGCAAACGGCGATGTATTTGTCACTTCCTCCGATCACCTCGACCGCAGTCTCCGTACCCAGCCGCTGAGTGAAGCTTCACGTCACAGCCGTTAGACTCCTTCCGGAAGTCAAATCAAAGGGTATATGGAAGCTGCCTTCTTACCTAGCGTCCTTGGAACAGGACATGCATACAGCGTTGAGCTTGCACACTGACTCAGCCAGAGGAATGAGCTCTAGCACGGTACCGAACGGCTTTGGAAATACACAAACAACAGTTAGCCAAGAGTGTTGCCGTACGAAAGGCGAGTCGAGAAGGTACCTTGCGCTGGAAGGTGCCATCAAGCGCGGCCACAATGACGGTCTTGCCGAGGTTGGCCATTAGCTCGCAGAAGGGTACAAGATCCGAGAACTGGTAGGGAGTAACGCGGGGACGTCAACCACCCACAAGCTGCGCAAGTTCATCTCCTCAATGGAGTCAAGATAACGTACAAACTGGCCCTCGTCAATGCCGATACAGTCGTACAGCGCGGCTTTGTTCTTCACCTCCGATAGCTTCGAACATGAAACTGCAGACAGCATTTGTCTGCACCCATTCATAAGGAAGTGAGCAGAAGGCAAGAATCTTTAAACGCCACTGAGATTGCGAAAGGATGCGGGAGATTGAGGTACAACAAGGAAGAGAAGAGACGTACCGGTCGTGAGTGGCCATGTTCTCCGCGCTGTAGCGACAGTCAGCGGCATACTTGATCACAAAGCAGCGCTGCCTGGCAATCGTGTGGCGTCGTATCCGGCGAATGAGTTCGGTGCTCTTGCCGCTGAACATGGGACCGAAAATCACTTCAATCCTTCCCGCATTCCTCTTCTCGCATTCCATGACTGAGTGATTTAAAGTGTTGGTGTGATCCTTTCAATCTAAGGGTTAGGGTCTACTCGTTTATTCTTCGCTCTTGTGCGGTTTGAAAGAACGAACTCCACCTTATAACTGTACCATTGCGTTGGCTTAACCGTTTCCGGAACCGTTAACGGTTGCAATTTTCCCGCCAAATTTGCAACCGTTAACGGACTTGTTGGCACAAAACGAGTCTTTGTACCCACGTGTACGGTGTTGGGAGACCCTCAATCTCAATCGTCACAACACCGTACACGTGGGTACAATGGAGCTGGGACGTCGGTGAGTCACGTTCGAAACGCAGCGAGAGGGTATCTCAGCGGGTGGCAAGTGTAGGAGAAAGGAAACGAATTGAATGTAGTCGTATTGGCACACTGAGGTCATGACGGCTAGTAATAAAAGGTGTCTTTGGTGGCATGTCGCTCAACCGATCGGAAGCCCTCCTCCTTGCCCTTACCCCACAAGTAGAAGTCGAGTTTCATCGAATTCAGCTCGACGCCTGCTAATGACTCTTCTTTCGCCTGGCGAACCTTCCACTCATCCACTATAGCCTTGCACGCTGCAATCGCCACGCACCTGTCCGTCAAACCGTCCCATCAGCACACAGCTCTGATTGATAGTGCGCTCCTCGTACCGTAGCTCGACTTCATTGTCGCCCCTCGGCAGGTCCTCTTTAGCGTCTACCTTAGCGCTGAGTGCATCGCTCAGTTTAAGGATGTCCAGCTTCAAGTAAGAACGATTTGATGTGAGCAAGTATCTCTGGGAGGATGATGGCCAAGCTCTAACTGACCTTTCGTAACACGGCAGGAAGGACGTTGTCTGCAAACACGGTTACTTGATAAACGTCGTCAAAGTTGAATCGCGGCTCCTTAGCCTACATAAACGTTGAGGCTGCGGAATCCAATATCTGACAACGGAACGAGGGCAATGTAGGTACCTTCATGTGACGGTACAGGTCGGCTACGAGGAGCTGAGCCTTCTTCAAAATCCAAACGTCCTGACCATTGTAAACCGCCTTGTCAGCAAAACCCGGAAAGGTAGCCACCAGCTTCTCCACAAACTCTGACGCAACGTGCGGACCCTCTATGCAGTATAAGATTGAGCCATAGTTCAGGTGAGCGCGCAAGAGTATTTCTTACCTGGAATAGCCCTCACTGTACGTAGAATCCACTCACCGAGACCGTTAGAACAGCCCTCTCGTTCCAGTATACTTCCTGTCTCGTTCAGTACTTGTTGCAGCATTGTGCCCAGCGGGTGAAGCGGTCCGGGAGTGGACATGAAGATGGCGCCACCGTAGACGTCGCGTTCCTCGAACAGAGGAATGTCGAAGAGCTCCGCCACAGCACCGAGCGATAACTCCTTCAAGAACTTAGTGTTGATCGTAGCCCTGCGCGAGAACACAACAGAAGGCAGCTTTACGTTAGCACGGCCCAAGATTGTTGTTTCTCGATCAAAAGGTGAGCAAGATGGTTACCCTGATATGTACATCCCCATGATGCCGCGCTGGATCGTCTCGAACGCACCCTGATGAGGTCAATCACGATCAGCCGTGCTGCTCATCGAGATGAGCAAAGAATGGGGCCTCACCCGGTGCCGGGCTGCATGAAGCGGCACACGGAAGCCGCTGCCAAAGTTGAGAAGAGCGAGTAGACCCCAGAAACCGACTTCCTCGTCCAGCGATGAGAACCGTAGCGGGTATCCTCGCGATGCCGCCTTGCTCTCAAACTCCTCTATTAAGCACCGCAGTCATTTTAGTATTTTATTTAAATAATTATAAACGAGAAGGAGGAATACAATAATAGAAAAAAACACGAATGAAATAATATATAAAGAAGGCAAAGTAAAGGCGTACTGGGATCGAGTCCCTGCACGAAGGAAGTCACGGCGTCACGATTAATCTTGACATCGCGAGCGTTTTCGCTCACGAACTGCGCTGATGCCTGAATTCGGTCGAAGATCGTCTGCTGCTCCATCTGCTTCCTGTTCTTGGTGTGTGGGCACATAATTCAGATTTTTGAGACGTGGCCGTGTATTCGGTGGAAATTTCATTCCAAGTCATGAAAAGATCAAGAAAAGGCAAGAAATAGTTTTCGTAACGGGCCAAATCCTGCTGTGCGACATCACTGCGCACACACATTCATCATCCCAGGCAAGGCATTCCCTCTTCAAGGCCAAGGCAATTTTCTTCATTTTCTTCATTTTCTTCTCTATTGAGGAATTTACGCACTCTCCCATCGAGGGGAAATAGATCAATTGATAAATAATAGGATCTAAAGATAGGTATCGTAATCAAAAAAAAACATGCAAGGAGGCATTCCGCCCTATCATGATGCCTACTCGCAGCAGGCGGCCTACGGCGCGTACGTAGATCCGACAGCAGGCTACTACTATGGTGCCTCCGCGGTACCGACGATG
>CDEZ01019620.1:0-19624 GCA_000826365.1 Acanthamoeba royreba | reverse complement strand
GGAGCCGACGGAGGCCTGTCTCGGCCGCGGCCAACTCGGTGGCGGCCGCGCTGGCGTGGTGGTGGTGGTACTTGTTGTTGTGGACGCCTACTGCGTAGCAGCCCGGCCCGCGGGCGGCCGGAACCGGGGCGGTGGTCGTGGCCTCACGGCGGAGCATTGCTGCTGGCCAGGTTCGGTCTCCTCTCTTCAAGTACTAAGTCGTCTGGGAGAAGAACAAGAAGAAGAAGAGTTCTCCAGCAGAGGCGCACGTGGTAGGTTCGAGCTTCGGCCGCTGGTACGACTCAAGGAAGGGGAAGGTAAGAGTTAGAGTCGGTTCCCTCCCTTCTCGCGGTGGTGTGTGTGTGTGTGTCGGGAGGGGGGCGGTGTCGGTGTGGCCGCGTGGCCGAGGCTCCGCAAGCGTCTGCAGACAGAGCGACTGGGGACTAGTTCCCCCTCCTCCGGTGTGGGTGATGCCGCTGATGCCGCTGCTGGGGACAAGTCCCGGAGCGCTCACCAGCCACGCGTAGCTCGGCTTTTTGTCCGCCAAGTTTCGTTTTCGTGTCGCTTTTGGAAAGGGTATTTACATTTCAGATAAAGAATGCAAACCATGCGAAGCTTTTTTGATCTTGAAATTCATAACATTCCCAAAAAGGACGCCCGCCGAAACGTTTCGGCACACTCGTATTTGACTTGCCGGCGATCTGTTGATGAAGGCAGATCCAGCCCCCGTAAAGATGCTGTTGGTCATTGCGAGTCAGGTGGATAGTGCATCTCTGTTGTTAAGTGGTTAATCGTAGTGAGTGACACACCGTAATGGATGAATCCAGAGAAATTCATGTACCTCAGGTGACGTAAAAATTTGTTGCATTTTTATGCACTTTGAGATCATCTTTACATTTTGGGTGTGGCCACCGAGGTCAAATGGGGGCTTCAGCACTATTTTTTTATTTTTTATGTACTACGCGCAGCGCCTCATCTTAACAAGGTGCGGTGCGAAGGGCTGAAGTGGGTGAGGAAGAGATCGTAGAAGTTTTGAAGAACGAGAAAGACTTGCAAAGACAGAAGCTTGAGGTCCTCTCTCTCTCCCTTCACTCAGTGGTAATGCACAGGATTTAGGAGCTCTTGGCGGCCTTCTCGATCTCCTGAAGGAAGGCACCACGGTCGACCTTCTTCACTTGGACGTCGCCTGTGTGCACAAAGCGTGACACCACCAAGGGTCAACAGAGAGATCCAGGAAAGAGCAGCGGGAAGCCACCAAGAAAAAAAATACGCACACAGAACGCCACACCGCAGAAAGAACGAAAACGACAAAACAAGAAGCGAAGCGACAACAGCGCGGCAGGGTGGGAAGGAAGGAAAAGACGTACTGGCGATCTGGGGAACAGACTTGTCGACGGTCTCGGCGTGCTTCAGCTCGTGAGGCTTGGAGACCTCATCGAGGAAGGCACCACGGTCGACCTTCTTGACGCTGACGTTCTCAATCTGGGGAGCAGACTTGTCAACGGTCTCGGCGTGCTTAAGGGGGGCACCCTTGGTAATCTCAGTCTGGAGCTCAGTGTTCATGGTGGAAGGGAGAGTTGTTGTTGGGGGTAGGTCGTGCGGTTGTTGTAGTGTGCGCGATGGACTGGGTTGCCTCTAGCCCCTTTTATAGGTCCTCCCTCTGAGACACCATTGGAGGCTACCCAAGGAGAGGTGACACGTCAACCGGATTGGGCCACGACAGCAAATGACACTTTTGTCGACCCTTGTCTGCGCGTCGACACAACCAATTTCGCATAGGATTCGCCAGAGTCTCCAGCGCATGGGATTGCCCAATGAACTCGTTCGCCGTTGCCTGAGCACCGTTCAGTTCCGCTACATTTCCGAAACCCAAAGTTTCGTTTACGGATCAACCAATGAGTTTTCGTTTGATGCCCTGGAATTCCAATGAACTTGTGTGTTGATGAAAGATAGAATTTACTGTACTCGTCGCAGGTGCACTACCGAACGACAAGCCACAGAGAAGAATACAAAACTTCACTGCACTTGCATGCAGATCTCGTCGTCCTCGTCGACAAAGAAGGCGCAGTCATCGACCATGGCGCTGATTTCGCAACGGCCAGTTGATGATTCACCGTCGTTATCCTCGCAGAAGGATTGCTCGTGATCATCGTCGCCCTCCTCGTCAGCCACGGAGACCTCGCACTCGTTAAGCTGATCAGAACGCGAAAGGACATCGTCGTCGTCCTCATCAGGCTCGCAGTCCAGGCGCTGCTCGGCATCGTCAAAGTCACAGCAGGCAACAGTCTCTTCCTGAACGGCGGTGATGCACTGCTGAAGCACAAGCTGCTCCAAGGCAGCCGGTTGTTGTTGTTGTTGTTGTTGTTGAGCCTTGGCAAAGTAGGGTGCGAGGAACGGATGAGCGATGACGCGTTCGATGGTGGGTCGCTTGCGTGCGTTGGGATCGAGCATGGTGAGGATGAGATCGCGGCATTCGCGCGATAGAGTGCGAGGGAAAGAGAGAGAAGACAGGTAACCGTAGTTGGTCTGCTGTTGGACCTGCACTTCGACCTCGTCGGAATCGAACGGATACGACCCGGTGACGCAGATGTAGAGCAAGACGCCCAGGCAGTAGACGTCGTTGGCAGCTCCGTTGTAGGGTCGTCCCATGAGCAGATCGGGCGAACAGTAGGCCTCGGTGCCGGAGAACTTGTTCAGCCGCTCGTCGATGCGCTCGACGGGACAGCACAGACCAAAGTCGGTGAGCCGTGCCATAGGCATTTGGTCGTTCTTCTTGTCCGCATGACTACGATGATGAAGGAGCACATTCTCCAGCTTGATATCGTGATGCACGACCGAGAGACGCGTGTGCAGGTGATGCACGACATCGGCCAGCTGTCCGAACACATGACGCGCGAGCTCCTCGTCAAGACGACCGCGCGTGACGACGTAGTCGAAGAGGTCACCGCCGTTGACGTAGTCCATCACGAAGTAGGCCTCGTCTTCGGTCTCGATGACGTCGCGCAGCTGCACCACGCCCGGATGACCCCTGCACCGTCGCAGCACGTCGACCTCTACCTTGAGGTGTTGGCGCATGGTAGGCGATAGCTTGCTCTTCACCAAGCGTTTGATGGCCACCTTCTCCATAATCTTTGTGTGGAAGGAGGTGGAAGTGGTGGTGTAGCCCGTCCTCACTTCGCCAAAAGCACCTTCGCCCAAGATCTCATCTTCACACAAGATGTATGACCCGAGACGTTTGGAAGACATTGTGGATGGATGAGATTCTAGTTAGAGATGAAGAAAAAAGAGTGCGGAGACAGGTTGTCGGGTCAGCTGTCTGCTTTGTCCCTGTCGGCGTTGGAAAGAACGAAGATACGAAGAACAAAAAAGTTCACAGCCTTTTCTGCTCGGACGGAGTGGATTTCCTGGTATTGTCGACAAAGTTCCCCGAATTCCTTCACTTCAATGCCGCCCATTGGTCCGTTCCTCGAATTTTTCACTGGCGGTTAGATTTAGCGGAAACATTTTAATCGGAATGCCAAGTATGTACTTGAACAAAGGTCATGGGAAGGGCAGGGCGGCAAGAGCTGCCTTGGTCGATGAGTATCGAGTAAGGCGACGCAGAGCATAGGCAAAGAAGTCGTAATCTATGTCCGATATCTTCGCCTGGGCCAGGCCCCATATCCCCCAGTACAGGTGGGATGCCAGCGTGTACTTGTTCGCCTCAACGCAGGCCCGCTCCAGTTCGAGTTCAGTTGGTTGACGGTTTAGAAAGGATGCGAGATATCTGTACATGCAGACGCAAGAGTCGTGTTAGACTTGCAGACTTGCAATAGAGATCAGGTTTCCCTACTCTGTGAGGAAGAATCGCTGAACATCGCGTGATGGATACTTGCTCCAGTCCAGATCAAAGCCGGTGTGTTCACAAAAGTGGTTGCCAAGATCCCACCCACGATAATTGTAGCACGCATACTCAAAACTGCGGCGATCAGGATAACACCATGAGTACACTATCAATCAAGAATTCTGAATCGAATGCAAGGCGTACTCGATAAAACCAACAGAATTGGTTTCGGCGTCGTAGATGCAGTTCATAGGCTGAACATCGTTATGGCAAAATACAACTGTTGTGACCAATTTGATTAGGCGAGAGTCTCCCAACAACTGGTTGGAAAGGTTACCCGGAGAATGAACCTCGTCAAGCACGGTCCTTAGTTCTTCCATTTCTCTTTTTACATCTATACTTAAGGCCTTCCACTCGGCAATCTGCACAGCCAAATGTAAGTGCGTCACATTCCTACCAAGGCCAAGAGGAATACAGTACCTGGTCTTCTCGTTTAATATGGGACAGATCACTTGGCACCAGGTCGAGCCACTTTCTTACTAAGTTCTCCCAAGCAGGCACTTTTGGGACATCAGGAATCTCCATTCGGGCATGCCATTGCGCCATGCGTCTTGCTATCAATGCTGCATACTACATTAAACACGAACACGTACTTTGTAAGGAGGCCATAACCAGCTGCAGGAACGAATAGAAGAAATCTATATAGAGACTCACTTCTGGTTTGGGAACATCGTTCACAGTCAACTGCGTGCCATCTACATGGCCGTACACGCATCCATTCTTGAATTTCCCTGCATTCATCCTGATCAGCTTCGAACACTCACACCAAATACCAGCCGCTATCAACCGTCTCTTACCATAGAATTTCGGTCCCAGACCCACTTGATAAACCGCCTGAAACACGAGCAACTCGCTGTCTCGGTCAGCCAGCGAAACGTCTGCTCCATTCTCTGTGTCGCCACATCATCGTTTGTTGTCAGCCAAAGTGCGCCACAAGCATTTATTTTTGAATTTATCATTTTTACCTAATTTGTAAATAATATTTAAATTAATATTTAAATATATAAAAAGAAAAAGGTACCTTGAGCGGTGCTTCCGGTCACCCGGATGAGGACCTTCTGGTGTGAGTCTACTCGGGAAGTGCAGCGGTAGAGCTTGTTGGAGAGCCCGCCCGTGTACTTCTTGATGACCAGCTCGTTGTCGGTCAGGTCCGTCCAATCCTCGGGTCGGAAGATGCGCGCGACGGTCTTCAGGCGCCGATCACGTTCCTCTACGTATGCCAGGGCCTCGTCGATTGACATCGTCGTCATCGTAGTCGTCGCCGATCCATTTTCCTCATCTTCCTTCACATTACGACCTTTCAACACGGCGTCGGCTTGGGCCTCCTGGTCTTCGTTGATGTTAATTTGAATGTCATTACGAACCAGGTAGCCGACGTGGCCAGAAGATGCGGATGAATCTGGGGGATCTGCAGGAAAAATCGGATCGGCGCTACTCGATGGACTTTGGAAGGGGGAGATGTGGAAGGTGTCGTGAGTCGGGTGGCTCTCGCCTGCCTCGGGCGTGTGATGTCGCTTCGCCTTTGAAGGCGCTACTTGCGCCATGTTTGCCTCCATCTTTCTCTCCTGCGGAGTGTTCCCAATTTTTCAAAATTTGGGAAATCTGTTTCAAAATTTTCCGTATCTCCGAATAGAGAGCAACTGGCGAGGCTGATGCGTGGCCATCTTCTTCGGCACCCCACAACCAAGAGATGCAAGATAAGCAAAACGGCAAAAAGGCGCAGTAGCGTGTTGGGTGCTGACTGATGTCTTCAAGACACAATAATCAGATAGGCGTAAAGAAGGCGAATTTGTCGTGCAGATGATGTGGCAGAAGTTTAACACCCTCAATCACCGCTTCATGTCTCTGCTGGTTCTGGCTTGGCTTGATGGGCGTGTTGATGTTGTGTCGCACGTGGTAAGCGCAGATTTCGAGAAGTGATGGTGCGTCCATTCTGAGTGGAAGCAAGAGAGACAGAGCCAAGTTGATGAAGGTCCGCATTCGCTCGTCGCTCGTGGCCCAAGCAATGGCCATGAGCTCGCCGAGAAGCTCCTCCTCCTTGAACAGCCCTTTGTGCACGTCTGAAACATAACATCCATTAAGCAACATACGTTCAGCGTACTGAGTTGCAGCCTTCACCAGTTATCATTACGAAGAATATTAAGGGAGAGTAAGTACTTGTATGAGAGAGAGTGGCCATGATGAATCCACCCATCTGGCGCACAGCCTCATGATGCGATGACATCAGTGAGAAGAATGGTCGAATGAACTTCCAGACCATTCTTAGTTCTTCATCCAGCTTTGCGATCTCCTGTTTGTAATTGTCAGTGCAAAAGAGATAAACAAAGCGAATTCAACTTTAGAGATGGGTACCGATGGCCGAACGCGAGTGAGGAATGTGCTTACTTCATCAAGCACGCCCATTTCCACAAGCTCCTCCTCGCTATCCCCTGAAGAGCAAAGTTATGCTATGTTAGCTCTGACTTCCATAATCTTTGATTGGAAATGTATCATACCGTCAAGTGTAAGCAGAGCCAGACACGTAACGCCAATGTAGTGCACCATTACGTCATCAACGGAATGAATCACTTTGACAACACTCTTGGCTGCATTGTGCTCTACAAGATTACGTCGGCACTTAGCTGCAGACATATTCATTAGTTCATATTCGCTCATCAGTACAGGAAGGGTACTGGCAATGCATACAGTTGAATGCCAGACACAAGAGACAGCCAATCAAGCACACGTATTCTCCTTGGGGAATTTGGCCCGGATTATCTGCAAGTCGAGCCAGGGTATCACTAACTCCTAGCTTCATTGCTTGTTCCTGTACATCCTCTACACCAAGTGTCTCAATTGAGTGTTGATGCGGTCAGGCAGGACAATGTACGTGAATGCACGTGTACCGAATTCTAGATAGCCCCACAAGCACCCAATGCACGCGCCTACCACATCTTTATCAGATTCAGTTTGGAGTTGCTGGACTACAGCTTCGAAAGCTCCAAGTTCTAGCACAATACGAGAAAGCTCATCTACACGTGGTCAGCACTCTGGACAGGAACTAACCACAGCTCATACCATTGGAAGCTAAGTTCCACACGCAGGAAATGGCAAAGTAGCGGATTAAAGCGCTGTACTTGCTGTCGATGAACGAAATAAGCTTCTCAACAGCTCCCTCTTGTTTGCAGAAGTAGATCTTGTTGGCATCTGTCGCATTGTGTTCATTTCATGGTCAGTGACGCTATCATAACACTTGCCATTAACCCCATCACGCTTATCATCATCACCACCTCTGGATCACGCCGATCGACAGTGATGGCAGCGAAGGAATGCACTCATCAGCGTCCCTATGCCTGCCATCATCATCGATCGTTGGCAGCACTTCTTTCTTCACCACCATCATCTTCTGTCACTTTGGACATAGTCAAGCACACGCACCAGTTTCCGCGTTCAGCCAAGGGTAGAACAAATCTGTCCCTAGCCTGGAATTCAATGTTAGCTTTTCTTTCCAATTTCCATAAAATCATTTTATTTTTATTTTTTGGTTTTTATTTAATTTATTTATGAGAAAATGATGACCAAAATGGTACCGTTGAAGGGAACGAGAGAGCTGCACTTCGTCGAAGAAGTTTTCCTCGTCCAGGCGGTACTCGTGCATGGAGCGTAGTGCAGAGTCGACGAGTTCATGCTGAGCTTGATGATCATCATCATTCGTGTGTGCTGCGCGCAGTCGCTCCAGCGTGCTGCTCTTCCTTTTTGGAAGTCCTTCTTCTTTTTCTTTTTCTTCTGCACCTTCCCGCTCCCCGGCAGTGTCCACCCGCTCCTCATCGGTGTTATCCATGTGGTGGGGATGAGGGTGGTCGTCTGTCTTGAAGTAGAGGGTGGCCGATCGGCCCGTACGGGCACACGGGCAAGGGGACGTATGCACAACGCTGAAAGAATGCACGAAATATTCTTTCATTCTTTGCGATACATATTTTAAATATTTTCTGAATATTGTTGGAATTTGACGAATCCACTGTGAGGATGCCAAAGGTTCCTGGGTGGATCTAGGGTTTCTTTCTATGTGTTGCGACCAAAAATGTTATGTGGAGAATTCCACCATTCTCAGAGGTATCCACACTACATTCAAGGAAGGAGTGATCAAATAGAGGGCTCAATTGTAAAGGGTCCGCTGGAGAGGGAAAGCGTGGTAGTGACGTCCATGACGAGAGGTTGCACAGGGCCTGAAGTCGGTTTTACTTGCAAAGGAACAGGGCCTGGTTGGCGCAGTAAGATAGAAAGGTTGGCATCGTCGAAGGTGACGTCCATCTGTGCGCCATGGTAGTGCAGCTGCAGCAGAAGGAGGGCTTGTGAGTATCGATCACATCAGGGACAGCTGATCATCCTCCGCGTACATTGCGATACTTGACATAGGAGGTGACTTCCGGCAGAATAGGGCTGAGGACCAGACCAAAGCTGGATGGCCTCACGCCACCGTAGCCCGCCCACAGCGTCTGAAGGAATCCGCCAGCGCCTGTGATGAAATGAGGACAGCCGCCGCCAATGGACTCTTGCCACGACTTGAAGGGCTCATTGATGTTTTGCCTACATCCCAAGTTAGTGGTAAACGGCTCTACATTTACTAAGGTCAGTTGGGTGGCGTACTGGTAGCTCCTATTGAAGTACTTGGCGGCATTAGCCACGTCGCCCACCTCCAGCCATCCGATTGAGAACATAGCCCATGACATGGCGGGGCCTGCAATCGGTACAATCAAACCTTGCTGTAGCATTCATGTGCACCAAGTACAAGGCAGGCCCACGTACCCCCTTCATCAGTGACACTCTCGTAGTAGGCCAGGTCGCCCCTGTGAAGCGACTCAGGCATGGGGAAGCGCGCCGGATAGCCCATCAAGATAGTGTCAGCCTGTCGAAGTGTTAGCTACTCAAGGCTTGATCCTGTTATCGAGATTACGGCGTACCTGCTTCACTTGGGTACCATAGGGATAGCCATCAAACTCAGGATGGAATCCCCCCGTGGTGTTAAGCGGAATGTACATCTTGGAGGCAATGTCCAGCCAACGCGGATCAGGCGTTTTGCCAATAACCTAGCCATCAATCGGAGTTAAACGAACATGTCACTTTCTTCAGAATGGATGTGCACGGTATGCACCTGGAAGATCTCGACAGCGAATAGGAGGTTGCGCTGCACGAGAGCGTTGGTGTAGGCGTTGTTGTCGACGCCTGAGTGAGATAGGTTTTATCAGCATATCGAACTTCAGGAGCTGAGAGGGCTACTTGATCGCCCATACCGGTTTCTGCGTACTCGTCAGGTCCCACAACACCCAGTAGTTCATAGAGCTGCAATGAGAGGAGTGATGGTCGGTGAGACGATCGGCAATGATAAGCACGGCAGGTAACGTACGCCGCTCTTCGAGTTGAGCTGAACGCGGGAAGTCCAGAAGTCAGCCAAACCTTGGAGAAGGGGAAGGCCTTCCTCAACCAGCCACCCCGAGTTGAGCGTCAGACGCCAGAACAGTTCCAGTTCAAGGCCTGTACACAATTGTAAGGGTCGTGGCGAACAGATGCAGTGAATGGAGAGGTACCGATGGCGCCGTTCAGGTGGATCTCCAGCCAGCCTGGAGGCCATCTACACACCTCAGTACCTGTCAAAGCACTCTCCCAAGGGAACTTGAAGCCCTTGGATGCCATCCATCAAGTTAGCTGGCGAGTGAGGTCAAGTCAAGTAATCTAGTTCACGCTTACTTTGTATCCGAGTTTCTGCGCGATGGCAGCTGCACTGTCGCGCCGGTTGTAGCGGTAGTTGATGAGGTTGCGACCAACTTCGGGGTAGAAGAGCCCGAGAGTGGGGAACCTGAGATTCAACACCGAGATCCAGTGGTAAGCCTTCGCCACATTCACGCTCTCTTCCGAGTTGGCTCAGGAGGTTTGCGTACATCCATAAATCACCGTCCCAGAAGCTGTGGCCCCAGTAGCCGTTCGTGGCCAACGTGCCGGGGGACAAACTGAGAGAAGTGGTGATCGTGAATGTCGGACGGTAGCTGCGTTCGTTAGGGAAAAGGGGTACCTCCACGACGGCACGCCGAATGCGGACCTAAACCGGTGAGATTGAGTGTCGTAGATTCCCGGGCGGATCGAGCTGGTTGCAGAGAGAGAGAGAGAGAGAGAAGGAGCTTCAGCGAGGAGGTCATCGAGAGGTCAGCTGTTTGTGAACCTTAGGATCTGGTAGAGCGAAGAGTTCACGGCCTGTCCGAGTTCAAAGCGCGAGCCGACCTCGATACCGGCCTCCCATACTTTGCTCCACTCCGCCTTGTGCTGGGCTAACAAGCTCTCCTTGTTGGTCATCGCCAGCTTGAAGTCGTCCTGTACGCACTGTGGTAGGTTGTCACAGTCGGCGCTCGTTCTTCATCAGATCCTGAGGTGTCAGTCACACTGACAGAGCAATCACATAGAAGGGCAAGAAGAAAACGGACCTGATGGCAGTGATGAAGTAGAACACCTGAGTAGAGTTGTTGGCGCGGATGCTCACGGAGTCAGGGATGAGCGTCGCCATCACGGCAAACTGCGTTGGCTTCAAGCCAGCCACCTCCGGCTGCGTGTTCTCGCCTGAGTGCAGGCAATCAATCCGCTGCCGATCGGCGTGTGAGATTGCACAGCCAAAAATGTACCAAGATAGTAGATGGTGTTCGGTGTGCTGGAGGAATCGAGTATCGAAACGTCAGAGGAAGCCGGGCCGGAGCTGTTGGTAACTTGGAGCGGGAACGCCATGGGGTTGCTGCTGCTGGATAACACCGATATCTCGTGCACCAGCAACGATGGGTAGTACCGATGGGCGTACCTGTTGTTTAAGTTTAAGTTAGCCATCAAGCGAATGTGCATTGCAAGGGGAAGAGAAGAAGAACCAGCGCTGCTCCAACTGGAAGTCAGGGCATCCGATGCACACGGGAGTATAGGTTGAGCGCCTGTAAAAGACACCTGTGCACGAGACATGATCAGCATTCACTCCAGCTCGCGCGCGCTGGAGCGGTACCTTCACGTATGTTGAGCGCGGAGCCGGTGTGCTTTGCTCCAACGATCTGAATGGCGTTGGTCGCTTGCACGCGAGCGCGCTGTGACTGAGCCTGCGGTAAATTGAAGAATCCTATCCCATGTAGTGTCGTCGTCATCAGTAAGATCATCATCTTCACAAATTCCTCTCCCCATTCATCATCGCCCATGATCACCACTCTTCATGCACGTCCACACCCAGCCGAACCTGAGACATAGATGTTCTGGCTACCGACCACTGTCGCGACGTAGCCGTTGCCAACGTAGGCCTGGACGACAATGGTGCATGATGGTGAGTCTTCTTCATCTTCATCTTCATAGGAGATTCCTCTCGATGTACCTGATGACCCTCATCTGTGGGCTCGTCCTGTGATGTGAAGAACAGGTCTCCGTTCTTCCACGCTGGCAGCCAGTCGCTGGGCAGGTCAGGTGGCGGCGGGACCTGGGCCGCACACTGACCGAGAAGGAAACCAACAAGAAGCAGCACAGCCGGGACCGCGGCAAGCAGACTGCCTCGCCTTGCTGCCGACCACATCATGTGTCCTCAGGTATGCAAGTTATGTAACCTCGGTCATCATGATGGTAGCTTCCTTTTCTTTCCCTTTGTTACCTTTTTTATCGTTGTAGTTTACCATGTATGTCCATTTCCTCTTTCGTATGATGAAACAGATAAAAGTGAAATGAAGCTGGAAATGTTATGGAAATATTAATTTAAGAATTTTTCGGGAAATTTGGAAATTATTTGCAAGAATCGAAAAAGATTTGCCAATTGAAAATTTCGTTGTTACTCAAATTTTGAGCAAATCTTTTTCGTACCAAATTAAAGTGCTGAATCACATTCATTATTCGCCTGCTTTGTTGCATAGAGAGCCATACATACACACAGCGCACGTGTCACGATGAACTCGCGGTACCAAGCCTAATTCGTTTATAAATTTACATAAACAAAATTATATCATTCACTCAACAGTTGATTAGATGAAGAAATAAATATTTGTCGGTTGCAATTTCTCAAAATTATGAATAATAGATAAATCTGGAGGTAAATTCAGTGCTTTTATTTTTTGGATATTTGCTTTCTTTTATTTTTATTTTTATTTAAATTTAAATTTAAATTTACATCTTTTTCATTTAGAAAAATGAATTCTAATCTAAAACAAAAAACGAGTACAGGCCGCAACGGCAGCAGAAACGTAAGGCGCAGCAGCGGCTCGGTATCTATGGGTCCTACTTTGCGCGCCAGTCCCAGGAAGAGAGCGATGACGGCGACTACCGCGAGCAGCTGAGCGTGGCGCAGCAACGCAAGCTCAAGGCTGAAGACGAACAGCGGCAGAAGGAGAAGGAGGAGCAGCAGCTGAAGGAAAAGGCAGAGAAGGAAGAGAAGCAGAAGAAGGAGAAGACTGAGGAGCATGCTCGCAAGAAGGTACGTGTGACTGAGTGATGATTGGACTTGATCTCAGTGTGGAATCTCATCATCAACATTGTCATCAGTTGAAGGTATCGGCTGATGGATCGAGTCAAGAATTGGACGTGGTGAGCACTGTGGAGCAAGCTGATGGAGATAAGCGTTGGGCTAGTGACTTCTTGCTGCAGTCTAGCCAGGAGGAAGCTGACACGCCTTCACTGACCCTCAGTCCCGGAAGCCCAACGTTTTCCTTCAACATCGTCCTTCCTGAGTGGGAGGAAGGCACACCTCCTCCTGCCAGTGTAAGACATCGTCACCGTAAGGTGCGTCTCAGCGCGCTCTAACATGACCCAATTGAGGATGCTAACCTATTGTCTTCATTTTTTCATGCTCAGAAGCACACACGCAAGGTTCACTTTGATGAAGTGGTGCAAGTTGTTGGTGGTCGCGGCAAACCGATCAGTATATCACTTGCCCCTGGCGAAGGTATAATTCATCTCACTCTCGTCAGGAGCACATGTTCCTTACACACTCACTGTTGAACAGAGGAAGGAATGCAGTTCGTCAACTCTGATGACGACTCCTCACCGCCGCCGCCACCATCAAGGAGAAATCCTCTGACTGAGGCGCGAGAGGCAGCTAAAAAATTGATACTTGAAGATGAAGAAGATGAAGATGAACAAGACGACAAAAATGGGGAAGAAGAAGAGGATCATAAAGAAATGCACGAGAGGGAGAGTTCTGTGAAGGGTAAGGAATCGAAGAAGAGTACGAGAGGAAGAGCGCCGGAAACCAATAGCAATTCGAAGTCATCACGGATCACGCCAGGGCAAACGAAGACCGCTGCGCTCTTCCACCGAGCCTGCCTGAAACATTTAGTGCCTCCCGACCATTGCGAAGTGCCTGAGCGCCTTTCAACTACAATCGAGGTACGATTCATGCACCCTGAGTTACTCGTATACTCAATAGCAGGTGATTGCAGTGCCTTGAGGAACTGCATTCAGCCAAAAAGGCTCATATGGATCTCTTTGATGCGCCTTCTCAAGCGGATCTTCGATGGGTCAAGGTACCTTGTCTGTCACTTCTACTCCTTAACTGTGATTTCTCTCAACGTGACCTTTCTTGGGCGCAGGCCGTGCATGATGCAGCCTATGTACGAAAGATGAGCGAAAAGGTGCCGGCACAGGCCAGCTCTCAGCTCATCGTGCATGCTACACAGACCACACAGGAAATGATGAACCCAGAAAATGGCGTACGTGGATTACAGTGTTACATTAGACTTTTACTCATGTCATGGTTATGCAATAGTTTTGGACAGACACATACATGTCGCCAGCTTCGTGGAATGCCGCTCTCTATGCTGCCGGTTCGGTGATAGAAGCTGTTGAACTGGTCATCAACAAATCCTATCGCAATGCCGTGTGCGCTGTACGCCCACCAGGTAGGACTCTCATCTATTTCAGAACATTGGTTGACGGTCCCATGTAGCCATTTTCTGATTACCTCGTTAGGTCATCACTGTGGCCGCAAAGGTCGCACAAACGAAGTCAAATCGCAAGGATTCTGCCTTCTTAATAATGTAGCTATAGGAGCAAAATATGCACTTCTCAAACACGACCTTGAGCGAGTGGCCATTGTGGACTTTGACGTGCACGCTGGTACATGGCATTGTGCTAGGATATTGAGCACGCTCATCACTGAAACATCTTTGAACTGACCGAAACAGGCAATGGTACAGAGGAGATCTTCGAGGGAGATGACAACTTTTTGTTCATCTCAGTGCATGCAGTAGGCGAGAGCTTCTATCCTGGTATGCACTCTGCCAAAGTCTCCTGTTGCACGTGCTCATTACATGTCTCGTTACAGAAACGGGATTGGCGAGTGATGGCAATATTTTCAATCTGCCTCTGCCCCACTGCACGACTGCCGAAACCTACCGAAAGGAGTTTGAGAAGGTCATAAAGAAGTTGGATGAGTTCAAGCCACAATTTCTATTCCTCTCCAGCGGGTAACGCCCTAGCTCATGGACCAACTGACGCAAGAGCCATGCATAACTCATCCCATGGATAACAGTTTTGATGGGCACAAGAGCGATCCTGTCCGAGGGCCGCGTAAGAAAGAAGGATTTGCTCTTACCGGTGATGATTATCATTACATCACGAGTGCGTCTACCTCAACCCTGAAGTTGTACCTTGACCTATTATCTAACTTTCTGCTCCTTCTTAGCACTACTTCTGGAGGTGGCAGAGCGCCACTGCCAAGGTCGAGTCGTGTCCGTTCTCGAAGGAGGTTATGATGTCGGGTCACGAGTACGACTTATGCCTCTACTTTATGGAACTAAACTGAATATCTTACTTGCCGAATGCTTACCAGACAAAAGGGCTTGCTGAAAGCTTCCGCGCCCACGTGCTGGCACTGATGAGCTGCGATGTGGATACTGTAGCTACAACTAGCACAAGACGAACAGCCAAGCGAAGCGCCAAGTCAGCGAAACAGATTGCCGCTTCGTCGGAAACCAAGACCGATAAGCCAGTAGCGGAGATATCAGCACCATCAGAAGGCTCAGTGGCAGCTGAAGGTTCCTCGCCGAAGAGGGGAAGGGTGAGCATCTCTCAAGAGCGACCCACACCGCCCGCACATTCATCTCCAGTAAAGAATCCAGCAAAGAAGCGGAAGCGACTAACCGATGAACGAGAAGACGCTAGCGATCAACCACCAGTACCACGAATCTCGTCTCCTGTCATCAGGCGAGCACGCCGACGAGCGCATTCCCAAAGCAACGTGCAACCCAAGCCAGGAAGTGGGCTGGCTCCGCGCACCCTTGTATTATCGACGACTGAAGAGGTGAAAGACAGCCAACAGGAAAGCGACACGAGTTCCTTCACCTTCAACTCCTCTCCTACGGAAGGCCAGGATCCTCTATTCCTGCAGTTCGGTACCGCACCTACCCCAGCAAACTCACTGGAGGAGGCAAGCGGCGTTGTCCACACGGAAGCTACACCTACCGGTCCTCCACCACGAATGGAGCTTCAATACGCTGAAATCGTGCTTGATGAAGCGAACGGAGCAGATTCTAAAGCGGATAACGGATGCGATGATGACGATGATGAAGAGACACAACTTGGACCTTAGGTCCGAGACTGTTACGCGCCCATCGGTCAAGTCCCGATCAAGTGAATAGGTAAAGGTAAACGGACACATACACAAGAGTACTGCAAGAATTAGGGTTTATGCTGAGCTCGTGAGGCAATATGCACACAAGCTTCATGCCACATAAATCATCTCTCTATAGTCTCGCCAGGCTCTGCTGGTTCAGCTTCACGTTGACGTGACGTGTTTCTGCGCATGCGAGTGTGCGCTCACGCGATCCCTGTGACGCGATACTCGGCGAGGGCGCTCAGCTGGGCCTTGGTTCGGTACAGGCGGACATCCGGGTGCGCTTCGTCTTCTATCTCTCGAGGTGAGCACACTCGTGCACTCTTGTCCTTCCGCTCACTTCTTGCAGAAGACCGCGAGGAGGACGAAGTTGATGACACTGACGACCAAGAGGAAGAAGAAAAAGAAGAAGAAGACGAAGTCGAGCACGATGATGAGCACGCCGCCGATGAGAGAGCGTCCCACAGCTGGTCAGCGATATCTGAGTCACTCTCCTGTTCCAGGAGCGCTTCCCACTTGACGATGGCCCTCTGATGAGACGGTGGCTTGGTCTTCTTCTCCTTCTTGTGGCGGCGTATCACGGACGGCAGTCGCATTCTCTCTGGCCTCCTCACAGGTAATGGTGCGTGTGTGCGTGTGTGTATGGTTCTGTTTGCCTTGCGCGTGGTGCTGTTGTGCCAGGTATACGGTCTCGTCGACAGGCCAGTGGGTGAGTGTGAATAAGGAGCCTCAGGTGCGGAAGCTGAACAGCTCGGACAACGGGCTTGGGTGATCAAGGTGCACAGCTACTGCGAAAGTCGTCATCCCTGCAGCTATTCTTCATTCCGTGACGGAGAGTTGATCAGGGTACCTCCGTGCAGCGCAAGTGCAGGTCCCATGCCTGTCACAGCTTGTAACTTGAGTTCCTCAAGAGGAGTATCCCTTCAAACGGGACCAATGACGCGAGACGAAGAACGCTGCCGGTCAATGCAGGAGAATCCGGATCCCTTCGGAGCCGCGCTTCTTTTGTGCGAAACCGAGGAAGGTGACACTGACAAGTACACACCTGGTGCCTTGCCTAACGGACAATAGGACGCGCACTTTGTCCATGTTAGGCTGAGCCAAGTCAGACATGTTGTGAACCTTGTTCTTGGCCGTCACTCACTCAAGCGGAGGTTTATCGAGGATAAGTCGCCTCGTATGCGCGATTCCCTCCTCGGTTTGTTCTGTAAAGAAGCGACACTGCTTTTTCTCTTTCTCCCAGTAATAGTTGATGTGGACTGTCGCATGTCTTTGACCTTCCCAGCACGTTCCACCCCAGCACAAACCAGAAGACAGGCCTAGCAAACTGGTCTAAATTTCGAAATTCTTTTGAAATAAAACCGAAGAAAGCAAAACGAAAAAATTCGCGCCAAAACGATCTCATAGTTTAAATATTTTTCTATTTACGCCAAAAATACTTGGCATTCATGTACATGAAGGCACACCAAAGCAAACTTAGGTCTTGCTCTCAAGCTCCGAGTTGGTGGTGTGAGACTGACGTGGGGTGTGTGCTGCTGGTCACTGGCAGGCAGCCGTCCACGAGGTACCCGCGCAGACCGTGGCCAAGGTGTGTAACCTTCAGGCCACGCGGCCGTAGCCCGAGTTCGGTCGGCGGCGAGTAATCATGGGCAGAGCGGTGCCGTCGGCGTGGAGGTAGTCAGCCATGGCGGCCAGCTGCGCGTTGGTGCGCATGGCCCTGATGACCGGGTCGGTCTGTCGGTCCAGCCCGTTGGGAGTTCGGTTCATCGTCGTCGTCTGGCGGACGCGAGCGGCGCTTTTCTTGGCTTCCCACCGAGCCAGGGCCACGGCGCGGCGGCGGGCCTCTCTGGCTTCCTTGTCCTCACGCAGAAGAGATGGTACTCTCATGTCTTTTATATCGCGAAGATGCTGCTGACGATGGTGACGATGATGGTGGTGGTGCAGCGAGGATGGTGCCTAGAGGTAGAACTGAGTGTGAAGGAACTGTATCTCGATTTGGGTGAGGTGTGTGGTGATAAGATAGCAGTCAAGGACGCCAGTAGGTGGCAGGGATGGACCCGAGGTAGGAAGTGTGTGTATATGTAGGGATGTGTTGTGTAGGCAGGTAGACTGGCAGAATGGGAGTAGGAGTTAGTTTGTGTTGGGCTTTTATATCCTTGTCTTCAAAGGTGGACCAAGTGGAGGAGTCCAAGGGAACCCAAAGGAAGGCGGTATCACGACGGACCAAGCCGAGAGCCCATATTCCACGCACGGCTCAGAGAAAGGGAGGAGAGGAAGAGCAAGAAAGAACCGTGCTACAAAGCAAGAATGGGCATGCCGTGCAGTGATACCAAAAAGGGAGAAGTGATAAGAGAGTGGAGGCTATTACGAGTCACATCACCTTGCAACGCCCTAATAAACTTCCGACCAATGAAAACGCGAGAAATGGCAAATCAGGTGGAATTCCGCATGCGTATTGGCGGAGACTCGGGGCACGACGGAAATGGACGCGAGATACCCAAGATACTGCGCGTGGCCAATCTACATGGCGGTCACACCGGTCACACTGCTTAGTAGTGAATAGTAGTGCTGTCTTGTCCTTTCTTCTTTGTGGCCATACGTTCCGAGCATCATCGAGACAGGCCTTGCATAAGTGGAAAAAGCAAGCAGGCAATACCTCAATTCCTACTTATCTCTCAGCGACCGCCTCTACGTAGCTGGTGATGAGGTCTTGTACCGGACTTGGTCTGCGTGTCCATGGACTAGCCCTCTTTAGGATGGTTGACATTCCTGCAGCGTTTGATCATTATTCTATGACTGTCCACACGCAGTAGTCACTATCACCAAATGTTCAATGAAATGTGTGATCATATCTGTTGGGAACAACCAAAGATAAGTTGTCCAAAGTAAGTAGAGCATCTTGTGCACTGATGTTTATTATTTGGTCATAAGGATCACCACAGATTTTACCTCCGATGGAATATTCGGCGGCGTGTGTGGTGTTTCGTCTGAAAACTCCTGCTACATCAGGTTGGGCCGAAAGGACAGAGCAGTTCCACCAAACAAGACCTATAGTCTCCCATACGCCGTGTGTGCCGTATGGGAGCTCTCCTCCGAGTTGCCAAGAATGGCGAGCAGGATCGGGGATATGTGTGTACAAGCTGAGTATTGAGCAGCGAGGCCTCCTTGTTCAGGTGGTTAGAAGGGCCTCTCCCCTTTGAGGAATCTCACTTGCTCATGGATGTGTTCATATCTTCTGGCACAAACACTGCCACAAAGGTGGAGCCTGCTTGTGCGCCAGTGGTGGCCACTGCTTCTGGGATGTGAGAGAGCGTTTCAGGTACACTCCCTTCTGTATCACAGTCTTCCCGCCACCCACTTGTTGTGTCAGACTGTGGTCCTCACAGGCACATCAGGCTCAGCTTCCATGGTGGGGTGCAATTGGAGTGTCGGATGGCCCTCACCAGGTGATTCCCTTGAATCCTCACGTGGCCTGCTGCTAACATGAGGTGGACACCTGTACTCCTGACAATCACCACAATGCTCACTCCTACAACAAACTCAGAGAACACCATGTCCCCTTCAGTCGCCCTTTCTTCTCAGCGCAGCACTCCTGGTCCCGGTGGTGACGGAGGCAGGAAGAGAGGAAGGGGACCGTTGTTCAAGACAGGACTACCTCTGATCCTAAAGGTTGAGGTCAATGACAGTCGCCATGACAGTCGCCATACCCGCCTTGGTGAACTTCGAGAGGAAGTGAAGACCAAAGTAAGGCTTTCTCTCGGAATTGATCTCCATGAACTTGATAGCGACAGTGAAGGAGAGCGACAGGATTTGGTTAGTCCAACAGTAGCATCGCCGCCTCGAGGCGCTCCTCAGAATACTGCCAACAATCCTACCCTTATCCTAGCTCCGTCAGAGGAGGACAAAGACACGGATCCAAGCGAAGACGAGGAGGAGGAGGATGCTCAAGAGACGTCTTCCTTAGGCACAACTATGGCTGAAGGAGCAGTGAACTGGTCGCAGAGTATTGATTCGGAAGAAGACGAAGAAGAAGAGGAAGATGAAAGCATTGACGAAGGTGAGAGAACGGAGATAAATATGGAAGCTGAGGTCGAGAAAGCTGGAGGGCTAGAGGATTTTGAGGACGATGACGAAGACGAGAACGACCAGGCAGATGATGACACAGCTCTAGGGGA
>CDEZ01019617.1:0-10449 GCA_000826365.1 Acanthamoeba royreba | reverse complement strand
GTTCTCGACGCCCAGCGTCGACGACTGGATGCACGGCGGCGGGAACGAAGAGGCATTGAACACACCGGACCAGGGAGTGACCGGGTGGGCGGCGGCGAAGCGCTCGGGAGGGTTGGCGAAGGGAATGCCGAGGAAGGCGCGCGCCAGGTTGTCCTGGTTGATGCCGCGCACCGTTCCCGAGCGTGTGTGTACCACGAGCTGCGGAGTCGCCGCGGCAAAGGCCACCAGCGCCACGAGCACGACCAGAAGAGTGCTGCTGCTGGGGACGTTGGCTGTCTTGCGCGCCATGCTACGAGGAAAAACGAGTGAGGAAATGAGGGCCTTGCGACCTCCTCTTCAGCTCTTCGACCGATGGTACTCTTGCAAACCCATCCTTCAGTGGTGATGGTGTCGTGTGCCGGTTGGCCTGACACCATTCATTCTTTCCTCTTTTGGCGTCCAATGATCCCACAGCGTTTCAGCACATATTCTACATATGCAGCAAACGTTGGAAAGTATCTAAGGTATGCAGTTACATACCTTAAATTGATCAGACCGGAGATGACCGAAATTTCTATCTAAGATATTCATTCAGCCAATCGCACCGCCTCAAACCACCTGCATGGCAACAACCACCAGCTGGCGTTGCTGTGAACTGACTTTGGTCAAACTCAAAACCAATGCCTGCACTCTAACGTAGGTAGATCAATTTGGATCATGGTTGAAGGTTCCTTATGGGCCATCCTCTTTTTGTTGGGCAGGAGGACTAGTGAGCCCTGCTGATGGCTACTTTGTCTTTGTTTTCTTGTTGTTGACAGAAATCCAAGACAGGATGATCAGTGGGTGAGTGAAGGGCGACGATTGTCCCTCACTTACCACTTTGTCGCCATGACACTAATGATGATCTCGACATCACTGGGTGTCTCGGCCCTTTTCTGTCGCTTCCTCTCTCTGTTTCCCATCCTGCCGTCGTTTGTCATGTCCTCTCTCTTCAAGGTGTGTCTGGGACAACTCAGCCAACAGGGGCCGGAGACGCCAGAGCCCAGGTGACGTGTGGGTCCACTGACCTAGGCCGGGTGGCAGACGGCACCTGCCTCTTAAGACTGCTGAGTGACTCCCTAAGCTTAGAAGTCGTTCGCTACCGTCGTCACGGACAGCACACTTGTCGCTTTTTTCGCTCTTCTCACTTTTCACCTCACCCTCACCTCTCTCCCTGTGGCCTCAGCTCTCTAAGGGCCTGCACACTCACAGATCTACCAGCAACCATTTTCTTCTATCACCCGCACTTCTCTCTCTTCCAAACCTGACCTGCACTCATTCTGATCCTTGCTCCTCCCTCAGCCACTGGTTAGTTTTCCGCCCATCAACCTTCTATCATTTCTGATCATAAACCTCTTCTCTTCTCTTTTCTTCTTCTTTGTCTCCTTCTCTCTTTCGTCGTTTTTCTCTCTTTCTTCAAAGCCTTCTTGGCCACTTGACCAACAAAGTGCTATCTCGCTCTACTCTACCTTCATTCTGCCCGATCTTCAGCCCACTCTTCTCTCTGCGCGCACCATCGGCCACTCGCACTGACTCCGTTGCTGCAGGCGGGAGCACTTCATACCAACTGGGAACCTAAAAGTAGTGTCCAAAGGTTTGCGTGTCTTCAGAGCGCGACGAAGCGAGACTCCCGTGCTCAAGCCAACCCACCCAGCACGCGCGTTCGTCCAATCGGACTCTGTATTTTAACTCCGAAGCACACGAGCAAATCCCAAAAAAAATCAACGCCTCGCGAACTGGAGTCAAGTAAACTCACGCCCTGAGCCAGCAGCAGCGTTTCGTATTCTAGTCAACTACTCTCCACTCCATCGAGCTACACGTCGGCGACGGACTTGTGGACGATGACCTTCTTCCGACCTCGCGTACATCCTCAAGCCGTCGGAGGTATGGCCACGGTCAGTTCGACATTCTTGATGGTCATCGCATTCATCATCGCCATCATCGCGACGACGACGTTGCCCACGACCCACGCCATCGGGCTCCGCGGGTCGGGTGTCGTCCTGGGGTCCGACCTGGTGACGTCGTGGGCCACTTCCTACGGCTACGACCGCGACGACATCACGCTGACCTTCTCCCTGGCGACGAACCAGTCCAACGCGCTGCTCCAGTACGACACCGGCCTGGGCGACTTCTACACCAGCTTCGTCGCGCTCAACACCTCGGTGACGGACCCGAACCTCCTTCAGGTGCCGCTGGCGGGCGTGGGCATGCTGCCGGCCTACTACGTGAGCTCCGTGTCGGGCACCATCCGCCTCGACAACGCCACGCTCGGTAAGATATGGTCCGGTCTGATCACGAACTGGAATCACTCCGACATTGCTGCGCTCAACTCCGGTCTGACCATGCCCGCGGACTTGCCCATCGTGCTCGTGTTCGACCCGGCGGAGGAGCTCGACGGCGGGCTGGCCGACGCCTTCAAGAAGGCCCTTGCGGCCATCAGCACGCCGTTCGCGTCGGCGCTGGCTGGCGCGTCGAAGCTGAGCACCATTCTCACGGCGGCTGGCGTGACCAACTTTCAGGCGGTGAACGGCGGCCGCGTGGCGGCGATCGGAGCGACCAACGGCGCGCTGGGGTATGCCGTGCAGGCCGAGATGACTCTCTCGAACGTCAAGGCGGCGTCGATATGGCGCAGCGCTGCGACAACCGTCACGGTCAGCTCCACGTCGGTCACCAACACGATGAGCGCCTTCACCACCAGCGTCACCAACACGACGAACGGCTACGCCAACATCTTCAACCCTTCGCCCGACGCGGCCTGGCCGCTCTCCACGCTGTTCTTCGTCAACATGCGCAAGGACCGCGTGGTGCCGGGCAAGGTCATCGCTTGTCAGTACATCCAGGAGACCCTCCTGTTCCTCAGCTGGACGCAGCTCAACGATCGCGCGGTGGCCATCACCAACACGATGAAGTATGTGAGCATGCCTTTCAGCTTCCGGCGCCAGGCCATGCGCATTCTTGAGCAGATGACGTGTGAAGGCTCCAAGTCCCTCTCCACCGGCCTTATCGTGGGCAGCGGTGCCTCCAACGACGTACGTGTCAGCGCTGTCTCACCTCTCAACTCCTACTGATGCAGTTTTTCTGACGGTCGGCTTTCATCCGCAAAATTCAGGTCTACCCGCCTCTGGCGTACACTTACCCATCTTCGACCTTCCAGCTGAAGTACTACGGCTCCACTACCACAGAGGGAATCAACAACATGGTACAGGCCGGCTTCGACTTTGGCATCATCAGCAGTGCCTTGCCCGCTTGGGTCAAGACCTCCATCCCCGATATCGGCTCGCTGCCCATCACCGCCATGGCGATCGTGCCGATCTACAATATACCCGAGCTTGTCGGCCACGACCCGCTCGTGCTGTCGCTTTCTCTGATCGCCGACATGTATCTCGGCAACGTGACCTATTGGGATGACCAACCCATCCTCGACCTCAACCCGGACCTGGTCGGTGTCCTTACCCACTCTCCCATTCGCATCGTCTACCAGAATGCCTTCTCCGTGATCACCGCCATCTACTCCAAGTCATTGGCTTTCTCCAACCCGACGTTCAACGCCACCGTAGGCTACGGCAACACCATCAACTTCCCGATGAAGAGCTCTCCGAACACGATCGTCATCACCGACATCAACATCACACAAACGGTCGATGCCAACCCTTACTCGTTCACTCCGTGGGTCTACAACATTGTCTCCTCTCAGCGCGGCCTTGCAGTGGCCAAGCTGCGCAACGTGGCTGGCAACGATGTGACGATCAGCCAGGAAAGCATCACGTCGACGCTTAACGACCTGATCGATAAGGGTGTGAACGATCTCATCAACGCTCCCGGCAACAGCAGTTGGCCGGTTCTCTCCCTCAACTCTATCATCATTCGCCAGTCGTCAATGACCGACTGCGCCAAGGCTTCGTTGCTTCTGGACTGGATCTACTGGACTCAGAACTCGAGTACGTTTTTCATTTTGGTGGCCAGTTCTGAACTGTGGTGGCTGACTTTCCACGGGTGGTGCGCAGCTGAGGCCATCAACCAGATCATTGTGTCGGGTATGGGCGTCGTTTCCAACTCAGACTACATAAGAAGGCAGATGTACAAGTTCCTGACCAATGTCACCTGCGGAGGAGTTTCCGTAAGCTCGCTCTCCGGATGCGTTACATCAGATGGTCTCCTGTGCTCCGATAGGGGCACCTGCTCAAATGGAGTCTGCTCATGCTTCTCGGGTTACACCGGAGCTATGTGCGAGTCGACAGTGTCCAGCGCGAGCTCCACAGACACCACGGCCATTGTGATTGGTACTGCGACTTTCATCCGCTCTTGGGATGCTCAACATCGAACCTAACCTGCTTCTCTCGTATAGGTGTGGTAGTGCCTCTTGCTGTTATCGTTTTCCTCATTCTCCTCTGCATCATCCTTGCTCTTGTGGCGATGCTAGTCCTGAAGCGCAAGAAGAAGTACATCTCCTTTCAATATCTCGCTGTTCATTCTATATGCTTAACGGCGCTACTGCAGGGATGACTGGGAAATCAGTGTCGAAGAGCTGGAGATCGGAGCTATGCTCGGTAGCGGAGGCTACGGAGAGGTGTACAAGGCCATGTGGAAGGGCACCGAAGGTTTGTTCGCAAAGTAGCTTTGATTGGAAACGTCACTGACTCACCTTACCTTCAGTTGCGGTGAAGATGATGCCTACGGAATCGGTGAACAAGGACACTATCCGCAGCTTCCAGGACGAAGTGCGCGTGATGACAGCACTCAGACACCCGAACGTGGTGCTCTTCATGGCAGCATGCACGCGTCCCCCTAAGATGGCTATTGTCATGGAATTCATGGCGCTCGGATCTCTCTTTGACGTGCGTTTCCATCTTTGATACGGTGATAAGGAAAGGCCAGAAAGAACTCACGCGACCTGACCGTACAGTTGTTGCACAATGAGTTAGTGCCGGACGTGCCGCACGTACTCAAGGTGAAGATGGTGTATCAGGCGGCCAAGGGAATGCACTTCCTCCACTCGTCGGGAATCGTGCACAGGGACCTCAAATCGCTCAATCTGCTCCTCGACGCCAAATGGAACGTAAAGGTGTCGGACTTTGGTCTGACTAAGTTCAAGGCGGTTCGTGTTGCCCTCTTTGTTGATGTGGTTTATGGAGTGAATGTATCTCACTTGTTGCTAACAGGAATTAAACGCCAAGTCAAGCGACGATGATATCGCCACCATTCAGGTAATTAACAACACCATTGATAAAACGTTGTCCAGTGTTCTGATGATCGTCACAACAGTGGGCAGCTCCGGAAGTGCTGAATGAGAGCCAGGGCGTGGACTACATTCTGGCCGACATCTACTCGTTCGGCATCATTTTGTGGGAAGTACTCACGCGCGAGCAGCCCTACTATGGCCTCAGTCCTGCGGCTGTTGCCGTTGCTGTCATTCGTGATCAAGCTCGGCCCCCTATTCCCCAATTCACCCCCAGAGACTATGAGGATCTTATGACCTCATGCTGGCATAGCGTACGCTAAGCTGCACAACGCTGTGCGTTTATTTGAAATGAGCTGTGGCTGACATGTCAGGATAATTTGGACAGGATCCTACCGTACGCCCCACTTTCCTCGAGGTCATGACTCGCTTGGCCACTATGATTGAGGGCCAATCAAGCCAGAGTTCCTCGTCTTCGATGACACCCAAAGATCGTTCCGGTATGTTTCGCTTTCCGCCCACTCAGTGCGTTGAGCCCGATGTTAATGCTCAAACCAAACAGAGTGGAGCTTGCCCTCTTCTTCAAGCGGCGGAGATTCCAAATCAGAAAAGGAGGGAAGCAACAATGTTGCAGTTGGAGGAGTCAAGCCGCCGGAGGGTGAGGTTACCATCGTTTTCACTGACATAACTCGTGCAGCTTCCTTGTGGGAGGCAAACGCTGCTGGTATGCATCGTCTGTGATCACCTCTGTATCGACTGGACGAATTCTCATCTTTCTTTCGCCCCAGCCATGCGAGATGCCACCCTGCTGCACAACAACCTTTTACGAGAGCTGATCAAGTCCCACAGAGGTTACGAAGTTATTATGAAGAATGCTGGCGAAGGATCCTTCTGCGTGGTCTTCCAGCACACTCTTGACGCTCTTGAATGGTGCATGGAGTCTCAGTCCAAGTACGTCTTTTTCACGTGTGGATGGAGAGCCAGATATGAGATGGTTAACTGTGTTCCTTTCCAGACTTATGGCAGCAAATTGGCCTGAAGAGCTCCTCAGTCTTCCTGGCGCAGCAATCGAGTGGGGTGATGTTGACGATCGTCAGCTGTACCGAGGTCTGCGCGTCCGGATGGGTGTTCATGTGGGAACTCCAAAGCTCATCCGCGATCCCATGTCCCGCCGTTACGAATACGCTGGCGCGCCTGTGAATCTGACAGCTCGCATTACCGCTCTCACTCACGGCGGTCAGATCATCCTGTCCGGAGAGGCGTTCAACCAGATCAAGTCTAGCCAACTGGCGAAGGAGGATAAGCGCATTCTTCGTATTGGTAGCTTCGACATTCCCGAACAACCTTCTAAAGTAAGTCTCTATGAGCTCAAGATCCGCGAGCTTGAAGGGCGTTTCTTCGGTGGCGTTGAGGACGGTCACAGGTTGAAACCTCCATCTTATCTTAAATCTTCACTCTGGACTCATTGCGTTATGGTCTGCCAACTACAGTAGCAGCAACACCGGGGAGGACACAACACACAGTGGATCCGAGGAGGACAGAAAGGGCAAGGGTACGTCCTACCCACACTTTCTTCCCGCGGTTATACTGAGCTTCATGTTCGGTCATCAGGCACCGAAACGGTTGTAGGTGAGGGAATGGAGTACAAGGAGGACAATTTCCTCACTTCCGCGAATCTGTGCCGTTGGATCATCAACTATAACGAGATCCAGATCGGTCAGCAGGTAGGCACTGGAAGCTATGGCAGTGTCTATCGCGGCAAGTGGAAGGGAGTCGATGTGGCTGTTAAACGGATCATCAAGCAGAAGCTCGACGAAAGGAAGATGCTTGAGTTCAGGGCAGAAATGGCATTCCTTTCGGAGCTCCACCACCCGAATATCGTGCTCTTCATCGGAGCATGCGTGCAGAAGCCCAACTTGGCCATCGTTACCGAGTTTGTCTCGCAGGGGTCTCTCAAGTATATTCTTGAGTCACCTTCTAAGCTTCCCTTCACGCAACGAATCAGGATGCTCCGTAAAGCTGCGCTGGGAATCAATTACCTTCACTCCTTGAATCCGACGATCATCCATCGCGATATCAAGCCCTCAAATCTTCTCGTAGACGAGACATGGAACGTGAAGGTGGCTGACTTTGGCTTCGCGCGCATAAAGGAAGAGAACGCCACCATGACGCGCTGTGGCACACCGTCCTGGACCGCACCAGAGATCATTCGTGGTCAAAAGTATGACGAAAAGGCTGATGTCTACAGCTTCGGAATCGTAATGTGGGAGGTACTCACTTCTCCGTATCCCTCTGGTTGAGAACCAAGTATTGATGTTCCTTTGGCACCAGATGCTTACCCGTAAGCAACCCTACGCGGGAAGAAACTTCATGGGCGTATCTCTAGATGTGCTGGAAGGCAAGAGACCTCAGATTCCGAGCGATTGCCCTGAGGTTCGTTCCTTCCTCCCGTCCGTTGTTGTGCGTCGACTGTAAACTCATTCTTTTCTCTAACAGGGGTACAAGAAGATGATGAAGAAGTGCTGGCATAACAAGCCGGAGAAGCGCCCCCGAATGGAGGACGTTATTCACTTCTTCGATTCGCTCATCGGCAATGAACACGAAGGTGACGTCTAGATTCGATCTCACGATAACTCTGTACTGTAAACTCTGTACTGTTTTCTTCCTCGATTCACTGGCGTAATACCAGTCAGCAAGTCAATACAATGATCTTGATCATTCTGCGCTGTGTTCTACTGAAGGTGTGTTATCTTCAAAAAAAGAGGAGAGAACCAGTGGCAAGGTGACGAGCAAGCACGTGATCAAACAGCACCCACATCAGCTCAAGAGGGAGGCTTGCCAGCTGCTCGTTCCTCAGTCGCGCCAGCATGAGTGTGCGCACTTCGATCTTGAATGCACGAGGACACGCCGAATGGAGCGCGGGAGACCAACGAATGCCTCGCTTGGCCATCGCGCGCGCTTGCCTCTCCATCTCTGGTCCATCAGTGAGCCACCTCTTGTCGAAATGGTCACTTGAGCTGACGTCCTCTGGATGGCTGGAAGCAAACTCGGAAGCGCAGGCAACTGGATCTGATAGCGTCGTGCGGAACCAGCAGAGTACGGCATCAAGTGGTATGCTAGACCAATGGGATTGTGGTTTGGCGGCAAAGGCCACGCGTCCTTCTTCGTTTGAGTCGCCAAGCGCTGCACTGGGCGCTTGATTCCGAAGAGGAACGACAAGAGGATGCAAAAGTGGAGTCACCACTCGACATCGTTCTCCAGACAGCGGGTACGTTGAAGGCAGTTGAATGTGAATCACGATGGCCGTTGCTGAGTCGCAATAGAGAGACTCGTCGGGTGGTCGGATGGCCACAAAGAAATCGAGAGGAGGATCGTGGATGCTGTCGGTGACATGTTGCATCACTTGTTCGATTACAGACGCGGGTTTCGCCTGCTCCTTGCTGGCAGAGAATTTCACGTGCTGATTCCACACACTGCTGCTCTCTTCTTCTTCATCGGCATGGCGAGTCATCGGAATGAGTTGCATTCCCTCACTCTCACTGATCTGTCGTTGAACATGAGAACATGAGAACATGGTGAGACTCAAGCACCAGCCGCCTCGAATGTGTCGAGAAGCACCTTTTCCAGACATTCTCGGATGAATTTAGCTCTGTTGCACAGTCTCAAAGAGTCGTGGCCTTCCACCACTTGGTCCAAGCCATTGTCCCACCCTGATGGAAGAATCCACCCTCCTCTCTCATCAAGACAGTCTCTCGGACGAGGCAGCGCACGCCATGTCGTCAGATAGGGCGACTTCAACACATTGATGCGAGACTCCTTCTGCAATCCGCTGTCATCACAGATCTGACGGGCCATCTCCAGTTGCCGCCCCGCGAATATGAGTCGTAAGGGGACTTGGGATGGATCGGCGATGAGACCTCTCTTGAAGACCGGTCTTTGGTGACGTGGAGGAAGGAGGGAACGAGGCAGAGCGCGGTTGGTTGTGTCGTGGTCAAGCTCAGCATCGTCAGCCTGCAGGAGCATGAACACGCGACTCACGTCGCCAAAGCACAGCGCCACGTCGGCTTTCAGTTCTACACAGACGGCACTTGCCGTCCGCGGGGTTGGCATCAATGCCCAGTACAGAAGCCTCTTCTCACCGCCGCGCTGAGGGTGGCTCCGCCAGAAGCGTGGGACCTGTCCGAAACCGGCAAAGGGAGCAGAGGAGCTGAGTTCATCCTCAACAAAAATGGTAATGAAGACGAAGACGAACCCTCATAAGTTCCTGTGGGATGCTCTCGCTCTGTCCCATTGTCGGCTTGTTGGTGGCTTAGAGGCGTCAACCGGCAGCGAACTTTTTTAAAAAAAAGAAAACGTGTATCTCTCACTAATTCTTTGGATTCCTTATCTCAATCGCAGCTCGAATTTGTCAAGATTTAAAAGAATGTGCCCGCTTTGGGAAAGCCGTTTCGTGTAGTAGAAACGTATTTCGAAATAAACTACTAGCGGGAAGTTCCATCGAGGAGGGGGGAGAGATGGGCAACAAGGTGGGTGCCGTGCAGGCCGTACCCTTGAACAACTACCTGCATGAGCTCTCCGAGAAGATCGTGTACGACCAGCCTCTGGGCAATGGCCGATTCATGCGCACCATCAAGTGCTTGCCCGACGAGGGCGCCGTCGTGGTGAAGGTCTATGTAAAACAGCAACAAGGGTCCCTTGCAGAATACGTGGATAAACTCACAGGTTCGTTCCCCTATCTTTTTCAAAATAAATGCATGCAAAACGATAGTTCAGATCTGCATTCCTATCCAATCAATTATTTTAAAATCGAAAATGGATATGCAATTCGTGTAGAGGATTAATTAAACCGAAAAATAAAATTTACAAAATTGTTCATTTATGCATCTTTCTACGATTTATTTGTATTTTGATTTAGAATAAATGAATCAAATATTAAAAATAACGAAAGTTGAAATGATTACTGACGTTGACTTTGTATGTAATACCGTGTGTTCTACGTATGACAGCCATCCAAGAGAAGTTCTCGCTCGTGCGTAACCCGAACGTGTTTCCCTTCCAGCGGGTCATCGAGACGGAGAAGGCTGGCTATCTCATCCGTCAGTACTTCCTCTACAATCTCTACGACAGGATCGGGTACGTGCACCGGTTTGCGCCTCACCTGTGCTTCGATCGCTAACGTCGCATCATGCCCTCAGCACACGACCATTCCTAACTGAGATCGAAAAGAAGTGGATCACGTTTCAGTTACTGCGAGC
>CDEZ01019604.1:0-58456 GCA_000826365.1 Acanthamoeba royreba | reverse complement strand
GTAATTGTCCGACACAAACCACCGCCCCTTAAACCACCGCTCACGCCACCAGAATCCGGCACTGAATTCTGCATGATCAAGCTAGATGAGCAAAAGTGCAACTTTGATCTAAAGAGGTGAATGTACCCATCAATAGTTTCTCCTCGGTTGGTATCTTGAACATACTATGAAGTTGTTCATTCCTCGTTTTCGCTACGAATAGATCGGTGGCTGAGAGAATGGGCGTGCCGGCGTCAAGGCCGCCACCACCAACTGCTCTTGGAGTTGTAGATTGGGAAGGATATTCAGCATTCGCTCCGCCAGCGGAGACAAGATAGAAATCATCCTCAATCGCCTCGAAATCGCTGCTGCTACTAGCATTACTCAGCGAACGGGGTGTTGTAGAACTGCTGCCTGGAGCAGATGAGCTAAGTTGAGGGTCTGTACTAGCAGCGTTGAGCGCTGACTGAATATCTGAGAAGCTGAAGGAGGTTGCAGAAAGAGGAGTGGAGGAATCACGGGTGGTCGAGAGGTTCGAAGAAGAATACGAGGGCGCAATGGCAGAGAAGGATCCCGATGCTGATGAGAGAGGAGATGGCGTGAACGGAGAAGCGCCAGACGTGGCTACTCGACGAAGCAGGTACTCCGTGGAGTTGGATACGGGAACAGCAGGGATTGAATCGAGTGAACCACTACCCATACCAACCATGTCGTGCGTGTTTGTGACCCGCAGCAATCGCTGGTTAAGCTTGATTGATGACATCTTGGCCTCTTCCAGTGATGCTGTGGAGGTGTTGATGAGAAAACGCTCCACTGCCAGATGCTGTAGCTGTTCGAGCAGAGTAAACAGCTCGTCCATCCCGAAGAACGTGGAGAAATAGTACTGGAATCGCACACATATCAACGTATGAGATGATGCACATCGTCCACCTCTTCTTCATCATCATCATCGCCATCATCAACAAGAAGAAGCTTGTACCTCCTGCGTCCTGGTGCTGATCTTGATCGAGTTGTAGAGGCCCATGCTCGCCGCCTCCTTCTTGATGACCGTGATGTCGCGGAAGGCGATGATGACGAGCTCCTTCATGAACTGCGAGTAGAAGCAGACGTAGTTCTCCGACACGTACAACCACCCGCGACGATAAAGAAAGCCTCGCCACAGCGAACACGTACAATCTGCATCACACACAAATAAAACGAACAAAGACAAATAAAAATGATTTCATTTCGAAATAAATAAACACAAACTAAGAATGTTTAAAATAAAACTAAGTCTATTACAGAACTATAGAAGAATTGATTCCTTTGCAAAAGTAAACAAATGTCCTTTTTATAATTCTCAATAATAATAATAATAATAATAATAATAATAATAATAATAAGTTACTTTATTTGCCTTTATCATGATTTTTATTATTATTACTTTCTATTTTATATTAAATCATAAAACAATAATAAACAAAAAGCACAACCAAACATAAATTAAATATAAATATAAAAGGGGAAGGTACAGGTGATGAGGTTCTGTTCGCGTAGGTTGAACTTCTGACGAAAGTAGGAGGTGGCCTTGGCCAAATCCCGTGCCCGCCGCTCAAGCTCAGCCCGCTCAGTGGCCGCCTGCTGGCCCGTGGGGGTGACTGGAGCAGCCACAGGTACCGTGGGGATCGAAGATGACGTGCGGGGCGTGAGCGACGATGATGCGAAGGGAGATGGCGCCGACGATGGCGTCGTGGCGGTGCTGGAATTGGGGAGGGCCGATGAGCTGGCCGAAACGGGGATGCGGCCGGGCTGGCCGCCGCCGGGCCGCGGCGAGCGGCCGAGTAGGAGATCGCCCGAGCTGTGGTTGAGAGGGCTGTCCAGCTTCGATCGATGTAGGTGGTTCTTGCCCATCTTGCGTGCAGGCCGCGATGGCGTCGATGCATATGTAGCCGTAGCAGTAGGCCAGGCATCGATGCCATCTTCGTCTCCCGAAGAAGATGACGAAGATCCCGATCTGTGTAGGACGAAGTCGCCGCTGCCTTCATAATCATCAGCTGCGCCAGAGTCGGGCTGCTGGCTCCTACTTGCCAGTCTGGTGGCCGTGGCGCGCTGGTAGACACCATTTATGGATGAGGATGAAGAAGATGTGGATCTCGACGAGGGCCCATCTCGGAGGCGCGAGAAGTCAAAGGTGAAGGAGGGCGGGTCATCTTCGATGTGGCTCGTGCTCAAGCGCCGCGCACGCGCCAGGGCCGGCGACGAAGGCGGCGGTGGCGGATCCGCCTCCGGCCCGCCGCGGTGGCTCGCGAGGTCTTCCGTCGAGACCGAGCGACATGGCGGCGTCACTGGTGGCGACGGCGCGGCTGTGCTGGTGCCCGACTCCGACGTCGAGGCGGAGGGTGGCGTCTCGGCCTCCATGATGTACTCCCTCCCTGTCCCTTGGCTGTGCAGTCACGCGCGCACTTGCTGCTGGTCGCAGTGACAGAACACCCAAACTTGAAACTTGTGTCAACTCAAGCTCAAGGTTTCACGACCTCAAAGCCTGGCCACGTCCACAAGAGGCAGCGTGTGTGCAAGGAATGGGCAGGATAAGGCTTTGCACAGAGTTTTTGTTTGCGTGTGGTACTCAGTGGCTGCCGCTGTGCTGGGCTCGCCCTGCCACAACTTCTCGCTGCTGTGGTGCACCTCTCTGTACTTGCTTCGCGTGTTGTGCTTCCTTCTCTTTGCTCGGCTTGCCCGCAGCTTGTCCCGCAGAGCAGTTAGTCGGCATTTCCTTGCCTTTTCTTGATACCCTGACACGTCAGCAAAGAAAACATTTTCCTTTCTTTTTCCTCATTCATATCCTTTGTCTGTACTACCACAGCAACCCACAGAGTAGAAGGTGCGAGAAGGGGCCTGCACCAGTGCCCAGGGTGCACAATGACGTCGGCGACAATGGACGAAGCCAGACTCGTGGTCGTCTACGTGATGAGGTGCGAAGGGGTCTCTTCTTTCATTTTTTTAATGGAGCGATTTTAACTCCGAACAACATAAACTCGAGACGGGGATGGCTCACCCTTGCTTTAACTAGTTCTCTCTCGGTGGTGGGATCACTATTTATCATCGGCAGCTTCCTCTTCTTGCCCGACTTGCGTTCGCCAACTAGACGAGTACGGGCCATTCTGGAGACGTTTGCAGTGATCACAGTAACAAAGTCAATGTATTGGCGTACCACATGCAGATCGTCTTTTTCCTCGGCTTCGCTGACCTCTTGGAGGCTGGTGGACTCCTTCTTCCTAACTCCAATATAAGTTGTCAGATTCAGGTTTGAACTCCACTACGCGTCCATGATGTTGTTCTGCACTAAACTGTTGGTTGATGTTCAGTACGTAACCTCCACCTTTGGCTCTGCGTCGTCGTTCATTTGGTCGGGTATGTAGTACTTTTGTATTCGCTTTACTGAAAGAAGCACTGACATTCATATCACTCAGCCATCCTGGCGTTCTTCTTGTTCCTTGCGGTCAAGCGAGGAACTGAATGTGCCGTGCGAGGAGAGATTCCTTATCATTTGATCGCATGGGTAAGTAAGCATAGCAACATATTCCATTCTTACCTCAGTCATCCACCATATAATGACATGCCGATCCGTTGGTAGGGTTACCCGGCTGTGACGATCGGCGTTTCCATAGCATTCGTGGACATTGGGCCAACGGATGAGCCATGGTACACCTTGACTGCGTGCTTCCCATTCTTTTGAGGCTTACTTGATATGTCCCTTTCAGGTGCTTTGTAACTGAGAAAACTTCAAAATACTCAATGTGGCGGCTCATTCTTATATACGGACCTTTATGGTGCGCTGTCTTGTCTAAGATGATCTCCTGTGGAATGCCTGACGCTTGCACCTCCTCTCAGGGCCTCGCTGGCCTTGGCCACTGTATTCTATATCTGCGTGATGTACTACTATCAGAAACTACCAAAGACCACACGCCGTCTCGAGCGCCTGCACTATGAGCGTCGATTGTTCTGGATTCCATTTGTCTTCTTCTTCCTTCGCATATGGGGCAGCACCAACCGTATGATGGAGATTATACGGCCCGGATGGTCCAATCAGTGGCTTGATTTGCTCCAGGGTATGTAGATCACTCGAATGTCCTCCTGTGTGGGAGCTGTGATGACCTCTAGCACGATCAGAGCCATTAATGCATGCATACACTAACATGATTCGTACTTTGTGTTCATAGCGATCGGAGATCCTGCGCAGGGCTTTGTCAATGCACTCCTGTATGGCTTGATGACGAAGCAGGTTCGGCAGCGATGTTTGGGCATAGTTTCATCCTTCCGGCGACACCCGTCTACCTACCTGCTGTGCAAGTGCTGCTGCAGGGATGACAACGATGTGACGGTCGTTGCTGTTCATGATTCTCTCGATTACTCGAAGGACATCAAGTATACCGAAGCGCAGGATTTCAAGTATGCCAGCATCAACTCAAGCGAAACCGAGATCGCAACACGAAGTCAGCCGATACCGCGTAGTGGCCTTTCTATTGTGGCCTCTCCTTCTTCTTCACTGTGGGAGCAAGGGATAATGTAAGTTAATTTCAAGAACAGTTCATGAGAACCGACTTATATTAGAGGCTGTGGGCTTGTCTTGAACTTTGGAAGAGCATGACCGCTGTCCTGACGCGGGATCGCCAAAGTTCGCGGGGAGCACAGCACGTTCGGAGATCCGCCATAGAGTGAAAGGGAGGAGTGCGTTCGTGGAGTTGATGTACTTTGCACAGAAAGGAGGGTTTCGAGAGGACTTGAGGAAGGGATAGGAGACCAGCTTTCTGATCGGCTTGTTCTACGTCGACGTATCAAGGATGCTTGGGTTCTCCATGGACTCATCGATTGCTTAGTTGTGATTTCTGTTAGTAACGATGAAGCGCTATTAACTTCAGCATACCTCCCCAATCTGGTAAAGCACCACTGCTGCTTCTTTGCACGTGTCTGAGGTCGGTCGCATCAGATCTTTCTCCATTTCGAATTTGGTGATCAGCCCCTGTTGCTGATCAGCCAGACGTTGCAATTGTGCAACAATAACCCTTGTAGTCCTAAGCAAACAGTTAAGTCGCGGAGAAACGAATTAGCTGAGTCTGATGACCTTCTATTGCAAGTGAAGTCTTCCGCCTGCTTAATCTGCTCAACTTGAACACTCTCATGAGAGTGGTGGTCTTTATCGTCGTCCTCTTCAACATGGCGTTCCTCCGTTACTCTAGTCTTCGATTTACCTGGGAGCTCTGTGATCGTGTCAGATGCGAACAGAGCCGGACAACACTAGTACCGTAAACGATTGTTTTGCCCTTCTCAAAGAAATCGTCCTCATCGAAAGCAAGACTTATCTTTGGTCTCTTGGTTTCTGTTGGAGAGACTTAGTGGTATTCAGCACTCCTCAAGCTGATGTGGGCTTACCTCGCAACTCAACCATCTTTGACTTCTTGCCTTTGTTGAACATACCAAACGAGTTTGGGAGTGCGGGAACCTGTGAGCACGTCACACACATAAGGCTCTACAGTCCATGAGTAAGGCAGGCAGAGATTGTACCCTCGAGGGCTCTGACTTTGGTTCCTTCTCACTACCTTTGCCATCCTTTCCCCCTTTCTCCTCCGTACTGGACGGCCTCGTACGATCTTCCTTGGGTGTGGCGATGCCGCATGATCTGAGCTGCTTGCCGAGCACCTTGTGCAGAACAGACTCAATCATCTTCTTCCGCTCCTCCCCAAGAATGCTTGATCCTGGTTGATCCTCCTTCTCCTCGTAGAATACCTCAGAGCCAGCCACTGTCTTCCCCGCCTTTTCCTCTTGAGCTTTCCCGGTCACTGGTGCCAACACGATTGAGACCAACTTCACCGAGGGAATGAAGGAAAGGTGCTCGTTGCTACCATGCTTGCGTTCCTTGGGCGGTGTAGGATCAAACTTCTTGAGGGCTGCCTGCCTCACCGCTTCTTCGTCTTCTTGAGAAGCTTCCTTGACTACTCGTTTCCTTCGCTTCTGTGTTGGTGCTGTGGCGTTGGGCGTACCCGCAGTGTTCTCCGTCTGCTCCTTCGGTTGCTTGGGCGTACCGCCACTTGAGGCTGCAGGATGACCTGTGTCCTCCTTTCCTCTTCTGTCCTCTTCGGTGGGCACGGAAGACGCAGGGGTCGATGGCGGTTCCCCGTCATGGCTCTTGCGCTTCACCGAGGCCTTGAACTGGGCGATACGGTTGATGGAGGAAGATGAAGAAGACATGTCACCCTCTACTTGTATACTTCCCCTTCTTCTTCGCCTCGTGTAGAGGCTTCCACCTCCACCTCTTCTTCTGCGGCGAGCCACGTTGCTTTTACCTTTTTTCAAAGCGTCAATGCAGAATAAGTAAAGTTACTGCCCTGCGAAACGACACAGATAAAGGCACGTGAAGAATGCTGATGATGGCTTAGCTACTTACGATGGCCAAGAGGCAGAAGGGAAGAAGAAACAGGGGAGAGAGAAATAGTGTACAACAACAGGTGCTTTATGCTTTAGTTGAGACTGGGGCTGAGCGCAGGGCATCAGCGGGGACTTACAAGAAGTCAAATAAATAGTTTTTGGTTTTTTTGGGAGTGAGTGACTCTGCAGAGCCAGAGTCAAAGAGAAGAAGAAAGAGAAGGCGCGCACAGCCCCATTGGGACGAGCGGCCACGAGAGGTCCGGAGTCCGGCTGACTCGAAACGAAGCGATGAGTTGCGGTTCGCACACTCAGCGTCGCTGCTTGGGTGATATGTACACCAACGCGGTCGTCCGAAGCAGGCGGTACAGCGCAGCGGGCAGTCACGTCACTGAGGGACGGAGGCCACAGGAGCGCGTACGCGTCGTTTGCAGACACCACGGTGGGTTCCACTTGTCGCTAAGATCGCGGGCGAGTCTTCGCAAGGCGGCGCCAAAGCCGATGGCAGAGCACATCTGCGGTGAAGTTGCCGCAGGGGCTTGCACAGGGCGAGGGCCAGGTCGCAAAAGATGTCGCAGATCCAACGATGAGGGAAAGGGGAAGCAGCGGGCTTGAGGCGCGAGGATCGAACTCTTCAAGCGTCGTTGAGTCGTCGAGAGAGGGTCCAATAAATAAGAAGAGACAGAGGTATCGATCGCGTCGGGATCGATCAAGGAGGAATAAATAAGGGGTGCCGGCGAGGCGTCGCGTGTATACACATCTTCGCATCTTCGTCGTGCAGATCAACCCCCCTCGCAGCCCCGAGATGTGTGGGGGATGGCGAGGAGGGGCGTACACTGGAGACGAAGAATCAACTGAGGCGAAGTCGAAGACAGGAATCCCTTTGAGTAGGGGGAACCGGTTCCCGAAGAGAGCCGTGCTCCTCGTCGAAGCTGCTACGCGAGCGGATCGAACGAGGGGGGCACGGTGACGCCAGGTCAACTTGAGATGTTGAATAAATAAGAACTGTAAAAGGTGCTTCGAAATCGATCGAGTAGAGAGAGATCGAGGCCCGAGAGATGTCGAAAACGTAGAGGAGGATGCGTGGCTGTTTGAAGTTGTGCTACGCTCTCCTATGTCTACCTATCGAGGCTCTCTGATGTGTGGACTTAGTTGTCCATGAGGAAGGCGGTCCAGTCGTCCTCCAGCGGTAAGGCTATCTCGACCGAGGGAGGCGACGAGGGACCAGCGACGAGGCCGCCACAGGCGGGCATCGCGTAGATGGGGAGCTGCTCGAGGCTCGAGTAGCCTGAGATCTGGAAGCTGTTGGAAGAGAAGAGCTGGCTCGCTTCGGCGGCGCACGAGGCGGCGACGGGGACGCCAGTGGTCATCTCCTCGGGCAGCCATGAGAGAGGCTCCTGCTTGATGAAGGCGGCCTCATCGACCTGCTGCTGAGGGATCTGCTGGGTCATGGCGCTCACGTTGGCGCGCGAGGCGGCCTGGCACTGGTCGCAGTAGAGGCAGCTGGTGAGAGAGGGAGAACCCATCTGATGCTCCATCCCGGGCTGCTGATCGGCCATAAGGTCGGTCGAGGTCGGGGCAGGGTTGGAGTGGAACATCCACGAGGTGGGCGAAGTAGAGCGAGACGAGGTACCACCGGGCGAGGCCGGGGTCGTGGCCAGGCACGGGGCCTGCTGCTGCATGGGGACCATCGTGGCGGTGGGCGCCGCGCCGGGGAGCATGCAAGCGAGGTAGGCCATCTCATCATTCTCGGCCGAGAACACCGGGGCAGGAGCAATGCCGGAGAGGAACACCTTGGAGTCGGGGCTGCAAGGCGAAGGGCTGAAACCATCGGACAGGTTGCCGTCGGAGGGCGAGGTGGGAAGGAGACCAACCTCGTCGCCGGTGGGGAAGGGACGGTCCTCCTCGGGACTGGTGGAGAGACGCTGGAGGTGGGTGTAGTGCTGTTGGGACATGAGAGGTCGTTGTTAGCAATGTCGACACTAATGAAATTTCATAAAACGACAATTATCCGAAGCGGTTCCGGGAAAAAGCCGGCAGCACCAGAACGGTCCGAGAACACCACGAGAAGAAGAGGTTGACTCACCTGCTTAGTGTGTCCGCGAGGACCCTTGCGGTTACACTTGATCGAGGGGAAAGCCCGCTTGACGAGCTTGCCGAAGAAGGTGGGCGAAATGAGCGGCTTCTTGGTCACTTGCTTGGTAACGCTAAGGTAGTGGTTGTAGACGCTGCGCTTACTGAGCGAACCAGAAGAACCGACCATGTAGTTCTCGCGCAACCTGAGGGCGGAAGAGAGTTAGACACTTGGATCCAAAGAGATGTCGCATAGGGGTAAGACAAGTACCAGAAAACGATGTGGTTGGCGTGGAGTCTTCGCTCAAGGTTGTCCATGAGCTGCTTGTGCTGTTCCCTCTCACCGTCGGCGACGCAAAGTCTCATTGTGTGGTGGTGTGTTCTTAAAGAAGAGTCTAACTCTTGTAGGGTTGTTGAAGAAAAGGAGAAGTTTTAGAAGTACTGCTGCTGCTTACACCGGCGACGCGACGCACAAGAAGTCCACTCTAGACTCTGTGTTGTGGGGTTTGGGTGAGAGTGCAGAGAAGAAAAGACCAAGTGTCAAGGCTTGTTTTTATGGTCGAGCCACAACGGCCTGTCGACAACCAGTCCAAACCGTTACCAGCCACACGAATTATTTTATTAATTGTTGCCGACATCGATAATTACATCCCACTCGAGATTCCGAATCTCCTCAAGTCCGACTGGCGAAAAACCACGGGTAAATGAGGTCGCGGCCAATGGTCGCTTCACCTAATCGGGGAAGTCACACTTTAAGATGGCGAACGCGCCCCACTGGCTGACACACGGCCAATCATTTAGCACTCAAAAGCACGTGCGCGCATCCACCCCCTGCGCCATTGGTTTATTGTATTCGCCAATCCCCGCTTTGAACAACGCGGCATGCCAGGCATGATGCGGGGTTTTCTTATTAAGGAATGTAAGTTATGCAAGCACGACAAGAACTTTTTAAGGAACGAGCACACGCGCAGCCGCGTGGCTGAGTGGGGCGGGAAGAAAGCAGCACCGGACGGCGGTTAGCAAAGAGAGAACAGGACCGTAAACAAGTGTGCGGAGCAGGGGGAGGAAGAAGCGCAAAGTGGTCCCCCTGCTTACTGTTGGCTTGATCGCCGGTTCGGTTGGACAAGTGTGCTATCTTGAGGTTTCTGTCGACCTCGCACATGTGTTACTGCCAATCGGCTCTCGCATGTATCCCGGACAACACGTATCCGCACGCCGGCCAACCAGGACGTCGACGCCACCTTAAGGTGATCACGGAACCTAGTACTTACCGTGCACTCCGACAGTCGCAGCTGTAACAGAAACCATTTCCTATTCTCGACTTGCTGCGTTGCAATAACACCGTCGTATCCTTGTCGCTGTTCCGCGACTGACGGCCAATGGTGATCGCGGTCTTCTCTCATTCGTCTGCGCTTCTCGGCACCTCCGTCTCCTTGACGAGTGCGCCTAGCGAACACCTCAACCCAAGTAGAACTCGACGCGTTCAGACCATTCTCAACCTCAAAACCCCTCACACGCACTTGAATTACACTCACTCCTACACGCGCACTTAAGTTCGCACTCCCTCTTCCCTCTGAACGTTCTTCTTCACTACATTCCTACGTACATTCACAAACATGAAGAGGAAGGCCGAGCCCACCCCCGCCGCAGAGACCTTTGGCGTCAGGCCCAACAAAGTAGCCAAGAAGGGCCTCGTAAGCCAGCAGCTAGTCATTAACTGGTACTTTACCCTTCCCTACTTCACTCTCCCCCACACACAAAGAACGAAGAAAAACGAAGACCATCAAAAAGAACGAAAGCGATGAGCTGAGAAAGGGAGAAGAGCAGAGAACTCTACGCACCACCAGCGAAGCGTTCGCTCTCTCCTCTCTTCTCCTTGTCCTCTCGCTCTCCTTCTTGTCCCCACTTGGCCTCTTCGACCTCCAAGAACGTCGTCCCAACGCGTTCGCTGTGGAGCGTCAGCCCGCGCGTCACGAGGGCACCGGAGCCGCAAATTAACAAAACGAGAACGAACGTGACAGGAGCTTGTCAGCGCACTAAATATCCTCTCTTTCCCCGCAGGTTGCGTCAGGCGTACTTCGTAGGCACCAAGGGCTGCACTGCCAAGGCCGAGCTCTTCCAGGACTATTTGGACATGTGCCAGCGTGAGAACGTCGAGCCCACCTCCAACTCAGCCTTTGGCAAGATCGTCCGCATGTACGTGGCCTCTTCCCTGCCCTAGGAGACACAGAGAGGAAGCTTTGACTCCTATGTGCTCGTGTCCGGAATATCCGGAAGACCGCGGATGACGAGGAACAATTATTAATTGTGTGGATGGACCCTTGGAAACTTGTGCTAACCTCAGAGCCTCTCTCTTCTTCTACCAATAGGGCCTTCCCCAACATCCAGTCGAGCAGGAAGGGACCTCGCGGAGCGGCCAAGCATCAGTACAAGCACCTCCTCCCGGTCTCGCTGCGCAATGAGAGCAACATTGCCACCAACCACAGCAGCAGTGCGCCACTGGGTGTGATGCCGAGCCTGGCTGGCTCGATGCAGGTCGAGCAGGCCTTGCTTCCGCCTCGCCCGAGACGCGTGGCCTCGGCGGCAGTGGCCGAAGAGTCCGGAAGTGAGTCGGAGAGCGAGGACAACGCTGAGGACGAGGACTACGTCGATGAAGAGGAGGTCGCAGCCGACGAGGCCTACACGGTCCCCGTGACACAGCAAGTCGCGTCGACCTGGCATGCGGCCCGATCGAATGGCAGGGACACCACAGCCACCTCATCCTCGCCATCGTCTCCTCCTACCACGACTGCTTCTTCGCCCGCCGACTCAGACTACAGTGAGCCGCTCTCGTCTTCGCCGTCCCACGCTCTCTCGTCCTACGAGAACAGCTCAGCTTCCTCGCCGGTCTCCACAAGTGAGCTTCCTGCGCCGATGCTGCCCGAGATCGACGAAGCTGCACTGGCCTACTACCAACACCACCAGCCCTACCACGTCCCGCAGTACTCTCACATTCCCTACTACCACCATCAAGTGCAACAGAACGTGCCCGAAGTCAGTCCTCTTCCCGCTCAGACCTTCCCGCAGTGCTGCCCGCAGATGGACTTCTCGGAGAGCCTGAGCTCCTTCGACGACGTGACAGCGGCTCAGGTGGCTGCGGCCGCCGAAGAGGGCGTGTGGGAAGGCGATGACCTCGCCACGCTCGTGACGCTCACACAAGAGGTGGACGACTTCGGATTCGTCTCACCGGCCCAGCGCGAGCAGTGCTCGTTCGATGCCCTGTCGAGCCGAGGAGGCGAGGACTGGATCGAGCAGCTTCTGCTCGGCGGATGTAACTAAACCTGTACCCCTGACCTGTGAGGTCCCTTGATCGAGGAGATGCGGACCTCAAGTCTCCAGTAATGTACAAAAATATTTTTTGTATTTTTTACTCAACATGAATTATAAATACAGACAAATATATTGAATTCAGTCAACTGTAGTGTACGACCTAAGAACTGAAAACTATAAAAAGGAATAAGATAAAAAGTTACAGATCCATAAAAGACCCCGAGGACCAAACGTGCTACTCAGAGTACAATCGTCCTGATGCGTCAATCAGTCACTGTCAACCTCTCCACCCGGGTGGCGGTAGTGTTGCGTGGTGTGTGTCCATGACACCATGGCCGCGTGGTTTTACCGTACACGCATAGCACCATCGTCCTTGTCTGTCGTCCTGATCAGCACAACTCGTTCTTTTTCTCCGTTGGTCTTCGTCAACACCATTCCGTTCCGGATCTGTAGACGAGACGGACTTAATTCGAAACTCTTTCGAAACCTTTTCAAAAAATTTCAACAATTGCGCGAAATCAAAAAAATTTGGGAACATGAAAATGATTTCAAAATATAATCAAACAGTAAGTATGTCAAGAATGTAATTTGGGAGACTTGATATCCGTGGAGCAACAGGCGCCACCATCATCACCGCCAACCTGCGCGAACTCACTCAGAGGCAGTAATCGGCAGGCAGCTGACTTTTGCGATCTGCATTCTCAACCCAGCCCCCTCTCAGGCCACACCTTCGATAACGTTAAGGCAGGAGGAAGAATCTGCAAAGAGAGATAAGAAGAAGATCTAAAGAAACGAACAGATCCTGCGGGAGGGAGATTTGATTTCATTGAACATGAAGAAGGCCAGCGAAAAGTTGAAGATTTCAGCGGGCGTGGCTGGCGACAAGATGCGCATCTTGTCGCAGACGATGAAGGAAAAGACCTCCAACGTGCCCCTATCGGAAAACATCAATCCCGAGATCGCGCAGCTCCATCAGGCATCACATCGCCTTTCTTCTTCACCTTTCTTTCGTTTTCGTTCTTTTTTCGCTTTCGATCTTTCTTGATTTCTTTTTCTTTGAATATTTTTCTGACTTGTAACAGGGGAATTCCATGGGATATATTATTTTTATGTTTCCTTGTTTTTGTTTCTATTTGTACTTGCCTAACTAATATTCTTCCTTTTTTGTTCACTTCCAGTCTATTCGTTCCACGAACGTGAACCTCAAACTGCTGCAGAAGTCGTCGAAGCAAGCGGCAACCGCCTTTGAAGGTACCCTTTGCCTCTTGTGTGCCTGTGAGTGGTATCCACGTGCATCCGGTCGCTCCTACATCAGAGACTCAGTTGCCGAGTGTTTCACATGTGTGCACGATTGCCTGTCGTAGCTCACAATAAATTGTCCTTCCCTGTTGATTAACAGACTTCAAGAAGGCGGAGATGTCGATAGCGTCGGCTTTGGGAACGTTGGGTACCAATGAGGCTGCCCCGCTGTCCACGCTTTGCACCGACTTGTCCTCCGTGATCACGCGTCTATCCGGACTTCTGGATATGGTACGCTGACAATGATTCTCCTTGATGAAAGAGATTGCTTGACCTTCCTCGTCGGCCACTTTGCAGAAAGCGAAGGACATGTCTCGCGTCGAGACACCCATCAGCCAGTTCCAGCAGAACCACATCAAGGCCGCCAAGGTAATGACCCATAAAGAAATCCTTTCACCATGTCCAGTGTGTCTCATGACCATGTGAGCGCAGGAAATAAAAAACAAATACGACAAGATGCGCATTCAAGTGGAAGCTACGAACAAGCAACGAGTGGTTGAGGCCAACCTCGATCAAGCCTTCCAGCATATGACTGAAAGCACGCTCTACAAGCTCAGGGAGGTACGAAGATAGATTCAAGTGATCGTGGATTGCCGCCTTATTCATATCGGAACAAAGGTTGAGGCACGCAAGCAATTCGAGCTCGTCGATATTTGCTGTGACATGGTGACCGACCACATCAACTTCCTTTCACGGAGCTTAACCATTCTGAAAGAGCTTGAGCCCAAGTTGCAGCAGGCAAAAACTGAATCACAGCAGGTATTCACTAGCTCTTTTACCTATGGTGCACTATCGATGACTCAACAAGGCCTCCGTTTGGAATTGGTTGATCAGCGTCGTAAGGAGTTTGAGGATAGGTTCAAGGGGCCTCCCGTGAGCGAGCCTGCTCTCACCATTTCCACCGCCGATCGCCAATCGCTTGGCCTGCCTCCACTACAACGTTCAGGGGATAGGCCACGCCATATCGTGCGCAACTCTGCGCCTGCTCCCGATGTATGAAGTTAGCTTTTGTCTTTGAAGCAATCGCTTATCTTATCTTCCTGCTCCATTCAACAGAGAACTAAAGTATTCGGTACCGAGCTGACCTCGCTTCTCAATCGCTCCAGTCCTCGTCCTGTCGTACCACCCTTCGTGGAAAAGGCCATCACCTATCTTCAATCCAAGGGTATCCATCTACTTCTTACCCTATTTGGTGCATCATATTCTCATCCTTGTACCCGTGCAGGTCTTGATGAAGAAGGTCTCTTTCGTATATCCGGTAACAAAGCTACCATGGACGATCTACAACTTAAGATCGATTGTGGAGTGGACTTTAACCTTGAGGTATGTAGCCTCAGGCTCACTTAAATTCTTATAATGATGGTCATCATTGACGTTGTATTCTGTTTCTGTACCGTAGCAAGAAATCAACGATCCACATTGTGTAGCTGGTCTGCTGAAGCAATACGTGCGTTCTCTTCCGGGAGGCCTGATATGCGGCAAAGCTCAGTCTCGATTTATTGGAGCAGCTAGTACGTCTCATGGTTGTCCATAGATATGTTCAAGTTCTTCTGCTTACCCAGATATCTCATTCAGGTATAAAGGATGAGAGTCTGATGACAGATTATCTTGCGGTGATGTTACCGGCAAGCCTGCCACGCGACAATTACGAGTTGCTCAAAACTCTCTTCCTGCATTTCAACAAAGTAGTCCAACATAAAGAAATCAACAAGATGGTACTTATTCTTTCGCTCCATCTTAGCCCTAAGTCTTGGCTCATCGTCCACCATGGTGGCTGTGTTGCCATAGAACGAAGCAAATATGGCCACCGTGTGGGGACCGAACTTGATGGCAAATAGTGACCCGATGGGCATGCAAACAAGCACCATGCCGGAAGTCATCAAGAATCTGATCAAGAATGCGCCCACAATATTCGCAGTAAGACTCAATTGCTTGAACAGATATTGGGTATTGTTGATCTCATCCATAACCACGAAAACAGGAAGAAAACTTTGCTCGGGCGAATGATACGTATGAGGGTCGGGCTGGATACGCTCTGCAACCCAGGAGTGCAGCGGAGCTCGAGTTACGGGCTGGGGATCTTCTCTATGTCTGGCGCACGTTCTCTGCCGAGTGGGTCTACGCGGAAAACAACGGTACGGAACTTGTGGACACAGTGTAATGGGTCACACTGTTTACTGATTACCGCTCTTTCATTCAACAGGGGTGGTTGGTCTTGTGCCGCTCAACTACATCACGATCTGAGCGATCATCCGGTGAGCCCCTTGTGTACAGTTTAATCATCCTCGACCGGTGTACTACCACATGAAAGAAAGCAACGAAAGAAACAACAAAAGTGTCATTCCGATAAGCAACACCTCTATGATGCAGACCGGCCCTTGCTGGCCGTCACTATGCATGAAAGAGAGCCAGCTTGGCAGAAAAATGGCCGGCAAACTGCCAATTCGTGAGTTGCGAAATAATTTCAGAAAATCAAAACGATTACGAAAATTTGTTTGTCATCTCGGAGTTCCTCAGACCAATCGCGCACTGCTTTCCTTAACGGTCCCGAATCGGTGGCAGTTGGTTGCCCAAAGACAAAGAAAGCACTCACTTCCCTACACTGCATCTTTTCGTTCACCTCTCTCCATCGTCATCATCTTCATCATCCTTTTAAACAAATCTCCTTCATTATGAGAGTCAGCGCAGCCGGACCAGGAAGCAACAGCTACCAACCCAACAAGCAGGACGCCGGCAAGTTCCTGCCATCGGCCAGCGCGCAGGGCAACCGCCCCAAGGTCGCTGGACCCGGCAGCAACAGCTACCAACCCAACAAGCAGGACGCTGGCAAGTTCGCCCCCTCAGGTCACGTCTCGCAAGGCTACGTCCGTCCTGGTATACCTTAACACTTCTCCCCTTTTATTTATTTTTATTTGATTTTATAATTTATTTGATTGTGTCTTCGCTTTCGATCTTTGGCGTTCCGTCATTTTCGATCTTTTTAGCTCCGAAGTTCTTTTTCTGTCACGCTGACACTGCCCGAACACGAAAAACGTAGGTGCGACTGCGTCAGGTCCTGGCACGGAGAACGCTCGCGCGGCGTCGGCTCCTGGATGGGCCACCAACGTCTCCCACTCAGCTCCCGCGCCGGCCAGTAGCGGGAGCGCTCGCTTCTGCTCCGAGTGCGGCACTCCTGCAGGCGGCGGTCGTTTCTGTTCTCAATGCGGCAATTCGCTTTGATGAACGACGATCGCTATCTCTGTCTCTCTGGCTTGCTCTTACTTTCCACAATGATACTCACCCAGCTCATCGCCCGCATGCACGTCTCGGGGGACAGACCTTTGCCTTTGTACTGTAACCTCATTTTCAACTTGAATACACCGTCTTCATCAGCGTGATCTTCATCAACATGCTTTGATCGGCATAGCAGTGACGTGTTGGAGTAGAACTCGTGAGATGCAGATAAGGGACCCACATGCCTTGGTCGTGCTTCCTTCCTGTCTCTCTCTGCTTGCAGTGTCTTAGTTCAGAGGCTTGGGATCTGATGGAGGAGCTGAGGGCGTGGTGGCGTCGCGCATCTTCGCCCAGAATGGATGTTCAGGCGCTTTGGTCCGTACGACTGCTCGGTTGGTGGACGGCTCCATCAGCACCTCAGCATTGGCAAGCTTGCCGAGATCGAAGAACTCACCCTGCGCAGAGAACAGAGAACGATTGGTACAAGGTGAGACACTGAGGCTGGATCATTCATCCCTCACGTGCATTGATGGCGGCAAACTGTACCTGACCCAACAGGAAGAAGATGGGGCTCAGCCATCCTTTGGGTTGGCGTTTCTTGAGGCTTTTGTACTGCACAATATTGACCTTGCTTGGTGGAAGGACGCGGCCTACCTGCAGGAACAACTTGATGAAGATGTACTTGGGCCAGATCGTCGGTCGCTATGTGTGTGAGAGACAACAGGAGTTGAGCCAATTCTCATCAATGTTGGTTGATTCACGTGCAAGTCAAGCATGGAGTACCGCAAGCAGGCCCGACTCAACGATACCCTTGCTCGTCCAGTAGGCGCAGTTACCCTTCTCGCCGAAGAGCCGCAGGAAGTTGAGGAAGGGAAAGCGGAGGAGAGAGAATCCTGCCTGAGAGGACGCACTTACTCAGTCATCGCCAGGCGATACATGGGATCAGATAGAAGGAGGTACCGTGTTCTCGTGTTCATTCCTTCTCTTTATCTAATGTTCCCGATGAAAGCAGTGAAGCCATCAACATGATAAGTTCCAACTTGATCAATGCGTGAGTGGAGTTTACCTCGAGAAAGTGCTGGTGCATCGCCTTGACCTTGTCATCAGGCCAATCCTCGATACGAATGCCCATGATGGCCCGATTGTAAGCTCCGCCCTTCACGCATTCCAGAACGCGTTACTGCTTACTCGTTAAGCCATGAATGTGCCTTAACGACGTACCTGTTCTGACCCTGGCGTTGAGGGATCGCCTGGATGAATGAAGATCATCAGAAAGAATGCTCCTTCACTTGGAGCAAAAGGCAATCGAGGAGCGCACATACATACCGTAGAGATAGTCCTCGGGCTTCAGGAAGTTGATGAGCGGATGCGTAGCCAGACCGACCACGTTCATCACGTACTGCTCGTAGCGTTGGCCGTCATCGGAGCGGAACGAGTAACGGATGGCGGCGTGCCCGTAAGGATTCTAGGGATTACAATCAAGACGAGCATCAGCCAAGTTACCGGGTAATCAAGCAAGCTGCTGCTTATCATCGCCATGCTGATCCCGTGATGAAGCATCATTCTCTACTTCATCACCTTCTTCATCGTCATCTTCTTCATCTTCTTGATATATCCTACGCAGAGCATCAGCAGATGAGGCAGTGAGGGTACCTGCGAGGAGGCCGAGTTACGGGAGAATCGAAACGTGATGGCGGGCTGCACGTAAATGTACTCAATGGCCGGCGGCTTCGCAACTCCTATTACATAATTACATTCATTTCCAATTATTGATGTATTATTTTATTTATTAAAATTCAATAAAAATTGATTAATATATAGAGGGAAATATGGCAAATGTCTATTCTATTTTCAAAAATATTCTATTACTGGGAGAAAATTGTCAAAAATAAAATGCATGTCATAAAATATTTGAAAATGATTAAAATTTAAGGTACCGAGGGCGAGGTCCAGCTCGTGAAGGATTGATTCCTTGTTGGCGATTTCTTGTGCGTAGGCGGCTTCATCTTCCTCTTCCGGAGGTGCTGACGTGGCAGACGTGACAAGTGGACGTCTTCCTCGAAATCTGCTGGAGGAGACCAGAGACGAAGTAGCAGAGGACGAGGAGGTGAGAACCAAGGGCAGCTGACTCAGGACACTACTGACACAGGTGTTGGGCACAAGAAGGCCTGCTGGGCTGGGTCTCCCTCCTCCCCAACGTCGTGTGGAGGACACATGCAGCATCCATGAACGTCTGTGCATTCTCGCCTGATGGCTGGGACTCAGCTGGCTGAATAAACTTAAGTTTAATGAATTTCACCAACAAATGCAGTTGCATTTTGATTTAGGAAAAAGTATTTAAGTAAACATTCTATCATATAATGTGAAAAAGCAGCACATAAGCTGTGCAAGACAATTGATTGCATTTTTTAAAAGAATATTAAATGTAATTCAATTTTTTGATGCATACTCACTTATTTCATTTGTAAGTTTTAGAAATTTGATTAAAACATTCAAGATTAAATATATATATAAAGTAATGTAAGAAAGAGTTTCAAGAGAAGTGATCTTTTTAAATATATTAACTAAATGAAATGAAGAAATTGATTATATGTAAATAAGATTAAAAGTAACTCTTTCTACTCTAATAGCTTTAACAGTGTTTTATGATAAAATTCAAAAGAAATCCTGCTCTATAAACCCTTGACACATGCATATATATATATATATACATACACACACACATCACATATAGTATCCAACACACTTTTAAAACAATAATAATAGCAGATCCAATGAAAATCCCTCTAGATAAAAGCCTGTATATTCACAAGAGCAATAAAAACACCTAATATTAATCTTTATCATTATTATGTGAATAACAATATTATTTATTCCCTCTTTTATAAATCTATATTTAATATAAAAAGAGCATTATTATAGCATCTATTATATGTGTTTTATATAGAGAATTATTAAAAAACTACTATTAAAAAGGGCTTCAAATGGATAAAACCTTTAGTAGTATCTTTTATTATAATATATGACATGTTAATCACATAAAAAAGTAAACACCATAATGGTCAAAAGCCATCATATAAGAGAATATATGGTTCTGTTTTAAAGCCATAAAAACAAAAGAAGTTGAGTTTTATATGTTTTATTATATTCTTACACCTAATACAACTTCTTTTACAAAGAAAGAGAAGTGATATATATAGTAGATGATAAACTGATTATAAAGAACTCTTTTATAGAGCAGTAGCAAGTGGGAGGTGTTATCTTTTAGATTCTTTGAATTAGACTATTTTTAAATGGCCTGTGTTTCTCTTAATAGAATTATGTAATTGCTGCTTTTGATAAAGAGCCTTTTCACTCGAGTAGAATAAAAAGCTCTCTTTGATCTTGATAGAATTTATATGAATTAGATTTGCATTGCAAGTAATACTACTCCACCCAGGGCATCAATATCATTTACAGTAACCTACCCACCTCACCTTCATCAACAAGCCTTGTCATTTAACACAAGCACCTGTATCACCCACAGGGTGTTTTACTAAACTCATTACCCATGCAAACTTGCCACTACAGCTATCATCACCATTTAGCTGCTCCCACATCTCACACCAAGCTGCAGTTGGTTCTTGCAGTGCGTTGGAGAGTGGAGCTTCCCTCTCATCAGGCCTTCAGTAGTGAGGTGTGCAGAGCTGCCAATAACAACTTGAAGAGGCCACTACGAAGGCAACATAAAGGGAAGCAACCAATCAACACCAACACGGATAACGACACCGATCATGCCAACACCGACCAACCAACCCACCGACCACCGATGAACGGCCACCACCAGGACGACCGATAACCAACACGGACCACCAACACCAATCACCGACCACCGATCACTGATGACCGACAACCGACTACCAACCAACACCTGGTCGGTAGATAATTCACAAGTTATTTCATTTTTTAAAAATTGAGAAACAAAGAACTGAAAAACGGAAGAAAGCGTCATCACATGGAGCTGAGAACGTGGCGAGGTGGGGTGGGTCTCTTATTGACGGTGGCGGTGTACAGCACACTCGTGGTGTACTGGTCAGCACGCGACTTAACTCCGAACCATCATGAACACGATAAAGAAGTTGCCTCAACTCTATCCTCCTTGCCCAGGACAAGGGCCAAGGGTCACTCTGCGTCACCGGCAGCGTCCACACCACCGACACCTACACCGATACCGGCAGTGAGTGGTCATCCGGAAACGGACGTACGTCCAAGTGCGGTGGAACGTGAGCTGATGGCTTGGATCGAGAAGAATGAGAGTAAGTACAACTGGACGGGCATCGCCGAGTGTCAGAGGGAGTACATGCGCGAGTGGACCATCAAGCAAGTCCTTCAGCCTCACGGTGACCAGCCACCGCCGTTCCCCTGGCTCGCCGCTGAATCTGCTGCCGATGGACCGGTGTGGCCACCAACTAAACCATCGGACCGATGGAATGGATCGGCGCTGGCGTACGGCACGCGCAAGCTGTACGTTGTGGCCTACAACAAGCTGCGTCAGCGGCTCGTGGACCTCGCCAAGGCGCTCAAGCCGTACGGCGTCATCAAAGCAAACATGGTGGAGTGGTGGGAAGCGCCGCACCTTGATGCCTGGCAAGTGTTCAGCGGAGAAGCCGGAGCCAAGGTCATCAAGTGCTTCTGGCCGAACCGCCGTCAGGGTGACTCGCTGTCCAAGAAGGAGATGTCGCTATTCCTCAAACACTTGAGTATCTACTACCACGCGCTCGTGTTTGACCTCATGCCGGTGACCATCTTCGAGGACGATGTGCGTGTGGATAAGCACGCCGTCGGCTTCTGGCCCGAGGCTATCGACGCTGCGCCCGAAGGATGGGGCATGATCACACCCGGAGGCGGAATCAACATCCACCTGCCGGTCAAGTACGGGCGTCACCTGACCGATAAGTTCGTTGGCGGTGGTCGCGCTGCCCATGCGTACATCATCAGCGCGATCGGGGCATTGAAGATCTTCATGGGTACGTCGCCGTGATCGCCTCCTAACGCGAGCTTCATGAAGATTCTGATGTTTTCTTCATCTCGCTATAGCGATGGCCGACGGCCGGAACCTGCCCATCGATCACCACCACACACTCGCATGCGAAAGATATGGGTTGGATAGCTACCTGATGGAGCCGCCCTGCATCTTCCAGTTTCGGTACAGAGAGGCTGAAGCTCTTGCTAGACATCGCGGCCTCTTCGACAAGCGATGACGATAGACCGGCTTCTGGTGGCGTAAAGTTTCTAACTAACGATGTTGGTATAAGTTGTTCATACATCATGGATCCATTGGCGTTGAAATGATAAGAGAAACATTCACGGAAGCTGGTCTTGTTCGTCCACCCGCTGCAGAACACGAGCCTTGCTCGTTTCGATGACCTCGCCGCCGACGATGACCTCGTCGAGCACCTGGTACACCTTCATGAAGTTGAACACCAGGTCGAGCTCGCACACGTTGCCGAAGTAGGCATCGAGCGACTCCACGATCATATGGATGAGCTCCAGCGCCGCCAGTTCGTTGTCGGTCACTTCCACGCACGCACAGAAGTACAGCCCTGCGTACCGCCTGTACACCAGCTGCAATCGGACATAAAAAAGTAAGTTATCAATTTAGTTATCACTTCCTAAGTTTATTTTTTTGAATTTTCACAAATAAATAAATAAAATAAACGCAATATTCATCAACCGTTAAAATAAAACATAGACTCGAGGATTAAATCTAAAATTACCAAAAATTTATTAATTAACGAAAATTAACGGAATGAAAATATAATTCATTTGCAATAAGATTTAAAATGAAGAAAAAAAAAGAAAACCTGGTGATGACGAAACTCGACGAAGTTGGTGTCCTTCGTGTGGCGGGCGTTCACGATGCGGTGGGCTTCGAGGGCCAACTTGGCCTTCTCCGCGTCTTCATAGGGCGACCACCACTTGGCCGCGCGCACCTTGCCCTGCCGGTTCTGCACCAAAAAGAACTGTATCATGTTCTCTTTCTTCTGTCTTCAACTTGAGCCCCTCCTTCGTCTTCGTTCTTCGTTTCGTTCTTCTTTTTCTTTTTCATTTCCTATTAAATTTCCTCTTGTCCTCTTAGGCTTTTTGTCGACAAAATGCATAAAGAAACAAGGAAACAGAAAGGAAAAAAGGAAATGGTAGCTGTGGACAAAAGGTACGCGGAAAGGACAGATGTGACCCACAACGGCTACGTGCAGAAAACCACGAACTGGAGACGGAGTCTTGTTTGGTACGCGACGTAGGCTTACCAAAAAGAAGACCACTGACGCGGTCTGAAGAAGGAAGACCCAAGGGGGAGGGCCGACGAAAAGCGAAGCGACGAACGTGTAGAGACTCGTTTTTCCCGCTCATTCAATCTGAACGTTGAATTTTCATTCCATCAACAAATCTCATCGATAATCTCGCCCCCCGGCCCGGCAAAGATTTTCATCCATCAACCTCCCCCTCCAAAACTGAGGAAGCAATAAATTGACACTCGAAGAGGGAAAAGTCAACGTTGTCGACTGAAAAATGGAGCAGATGGGGGAGGCCATGGCAGAGGACCTCATCTATGACCCCCACCATGCCGATATCAGCGACGAGGATGAGATGGACCATGAGGACGAAGGGGAGATCCTCGAAGAAGATGGCAGCGACGATGAGAATGACCGCCACGATGAAAATGACGAATTTGCTGCGGGCGGGAACGCAGCGCATCTTTACACCAACGGTCAGCTCAACGGACATAATTCTCTCGATGCTGAAATTTCACGTTCATCATCCTCATCATCCTCTTCACCTGCCACGACAGCAAGCCTGCCCCCGGCGGCCAGGGGAGCGGATGGTACGCCAGCTTCTTCTGTTCGTCGTTCATGAACTGTTCACTCACTGTCGCCATCTGCTTGTGAACCTGCAGAGGCAACCACCAAGGTCACGTCCACCAGACGGACAACCGCAACGGCTGCGATGGCAGGGTCCCAGTGGGCCATGGGTCTTCCGCCCAAAACCATCAAGAAGCGGAAGAAGCGGTCGGCGTGCCACTCGTGGACTACAGAGGCACGGGCGACCGAGATCGTGCGTGAGTTCGCGCCAGATCGGACATCGGCCGTGTTTTACCTGTTCCGCCGTATCGCGAGCGGCGGTATGGGCAAGCACCTCCGCATCATGCCGGCCAAGCGCAACCCACCTAAGTACTCGTGCTACTTTGAGGAACTGGGCATGATCGCTGATCCTGATGGCGACTCACACTATCATGTGTGGGCGTGGCCTGCGCCGGGAACTGCCGCTAACAATTTCATGTCCACCTACGTTGGTGCCACCGAGCTTGAAGGTGTCGAGCTTGGCGGCGCCACCAGCGACGATGAGGACGCCGCTACACCTGCCGCTACACCCAAGGTACGGCTACACAGCGCGCTAAGTGATGTTTGTTTTGCGGGCGTCGGAGTTGAACTACACAGGTTACACAGGATTGGGTTCGGAGATCGACAATACTCATTTTTATTATATTATGCGTTATTTATCTCCTAGAAATAAGGCATACGTCTTACTCATTCGTGTTTTGTGTGTGCCTCGGCTTGGTCGCTCTCCGGTGATGGCTTCGACTGTTTTGTTGACGCAGGAAAAACCAAAGCGCGGCAGGAAGCGAAAAGAAGTGGGCACTAACCCCAACACAGAACAGGTACACGGCTTGCCTTCCTCGCCACGGACACCACCGTTTTTGCAGCGGAGTTTGAGGAACATAAATTGCAGTAGTACAGCTTACCGGAGACGTCCCACAGGATAGCGGAAAACCAAAGAAGGCAGTGCGACGGACCGAAGGTAATGCGAAGGAGCTCACGGAGGCAGCTGACGCCAAATCGCTAGACAATAGCGCAGAGGACGCGTCGGAGGTTGAGCTTGAAATTGAGTACGATGACGACGATATTGAGGGAGTGAGCAGCTATCGTAGCAACAACGGCAATCACGATCGAGAAATAAGCACGCCGCGACGGAACGCAGAGATCGCCTCTGTTGAACCGAAGCGTATCACGATTACGTCGAACAGCAACAAACCAGGGCAGCAGCGATCATTGCAATTGAAGGAAAGAAGTGCTTCGCCTCAGTCCAATGGTCATATGCAGTCTTTGGTACCCCTCCCGATTGTGGATGATCGATCCAACGGCCACCACGCACTTCCTGGGCAATCGGCTTTGCCGCATTCTTCGATTGCTGGCGACGACCACTTAGCGCACCTTTACTCTGATCTCGCCGCGGCTGAGCATTTGTCCCTGGTATGACTTCACCCAAGCCGCGTCGTAGTAAACACGGCACTGCATTACCCTTTGCTTATACCCGCGCATATAGGATGAAGTGCTCGAGCATCCTGCACTGTTTGGACCCGAGGGAATGGGCACTACGACTCTTACCAATGTGGGCTTTGGCAATCCTGATGAGCTGATCCACACGCTGCTCCTTCAAGGTATAACCTTCAATCAGAGTAATGGATGTGGATCAGGTCTAATAATAGTCACTTGCTTCACAGAGCTGGATGTTGATTCAGTTTCAATCGACTTTAAGAAGCGGCTTACGGGACGCTACAGCGGTATGGCTCCTTTAATTCTCGGCTTTACATACATGCTTTTGCGCAGACTCATTTCATTCCCTTTCTTCAGAGGAATCCGCGGGGAATCAGGCATGGTCAGTCTACGGAGGAGTGTGGCAGGGAACCAACCAAGTTGCGGTCAAGGTTTACCATGAAGAACGAGCATATCAGACTGAATGCCATCATCTTTGGTAGTGTCTCCATCGAACGTCATATCATACCCACACCAGTGTACTGACGTCATCGCGCTTAGGAAATTCAATCACCCAAATGTAGTACATGCTTATGGGCGGCTCTACTCACTACCAGGCCGTGACATCCAGGTAACTCCTCTTATCCGATTATATCTTATCTGCTGGCTTACTGAGATCGTTATGTATCATTCATCATCGCTCAAGGGCTGCATCGTGCTGGAAAAGGCTGACCTGGGCGATCTGCACTCTTGGTTGATCGAGAACCAAAAGTACTTGCATGACACTGCATTCATACGATATTTTCTAGAGATAGTCAAAGGTACGTCAGTGCATTCGTGCCGTAGTTATCCCTTCTCTTTCCTGAAACGTTTGCCTCACTTCACTTTAGGTGTGGCAGCAGCGATGGCCTATATTCACGCTGCCTCTCCGGCATTGGTTCATGGTGACCTTAAGCCAAGCAACATTCTTTTATTTGGTCATAAGATCGATCTGACTGGAACGCCGCACTATTTTGGACTTCGGTACCTTCCCCTTCGTCCTCCGGCGTATGAGTCTGAGCTCTTTTGACTCATGTCCTCCCGACAGAGCGAAAATATCGGATATGGGGGTGAGCCACGAGCTAACTGTACAGAGTGGATCAACTGGGCGCCTGCGAGATGCTGCAAAGATGCCTATGGCGTACGCTCACTTTGAACTCAATGTGTAGTTAGCTAGTTGCAAATCGTTTACCCCTCATGTGGGTGCGTAATCAGCATGTGGCAGCCACCCGAGCAACGAGCGAATTCATCAGCCGCTCATTACGCTCCAGCTGTTGACGTTCTTCCATTCGGACTTATTCTCTGGGCTTTTTGGTAAGCTGATAAGCAAAACCAGTTGGAACGCTGCCGTGACTGCATTCGACTGACGCTGCTGCCACTTGCAGGTCCAAGACCGTTACATTAAATCAACTCAAACGTCATCTTCCGCTCTCTGGCAACGAGCGACCATCCATACCCAAGGTTCTGCCTTCCTGTTGTGATGATGATGCTGCTGAAACGAGGGGATCTAACATGTTTGTGTCTTCCTACTAGGAATGTCCCGCTCAATGGGCCTCTTTGATCAGACGATGCTGGACGCCCGATACTCGAGAGCGCATCAACTTCAAGACACTATTAGAGGAGCTCGGTCGTATCCACCCATGATGTTTTGTTCTCCGCTTTGCATATGCTCGTCGAATACACGAGTTTATTCGAGCGGTCGAAAGGTATCTCGGTTAAAGTGTTTTTGGCTAAGGTGGCTGCTGACGTCATGGACTAATTTTTACGGTAACCGTGTTACACGGATTCGGACATAAAACTAAACTTGTGGTGATGGAGGTGGAAATAGAAGAGGTCGCGCCAGCCGAAGTGCTGAGCCTCATCCTGCACTACGTGGACGACCTCACTTGGCCCTCGTGTCACTTCGTGTGTCGTCGATGGCACGGCCTCCTCGGGCGTCGATGGCCCGGAGCCGACTTTGTGACGCGGCTGATGGACAACGGAAGTAACGCTGTTCTCCGGTGGGCGATCGCTAACGGATGCTCGTTGCGTGTCGTTGATGAAGGAAGAGGACTCGAGAGGATGAAGCAAGCAGCACGGGACGGTCAAGTGGACATTCTCCGATGGTTGCGTGATCAGGGCTGTTCGTGGGACCGGCAGGTACCGGCGGCTGCAGCGGCAGGCGGCCATCTAGAGACACTGGAATGGCTGATCGTGCATGAGTGTCCGTGGGACGAGAGCACATGCATCGCTGCAGCTGCAGGCGCGCAAATGCAAGTCCTACAGTGGGCGCGCGCCAACGGATGCCCGTGGACGTGGAAGACTGCCGGCGCTGCAGCGCGCGCTGGCCATCTCGATACTCTCCAGTGGGCAATCGCCAACGGATGTCCGCGCGACGGCGGCAATCGAGTGAGCGACTTCGTGTACGCCAGCGCGGCAGGACGTGGTCAGCTCGAAGTCATCAAGTGGCTGCACGCGCAGGGATGCAGATGGGGCATCTGGACCGCCAGCTGCGCCGCCCGGAATGGCCATCTCGAAGTGCTGAAGTGGGCGCATGCCCACGGATGTGCAGTGAACGAACGCACCTTGGCTAGGGCAGCTCATGGCGGTCACCTTCACGTGCTGCAGTGGTTGCTCGCCAACAAGTGTCAATGGGACCTGGCCACTTGCAAGTACGCTGCAGAGGGCGGTCATCTCCACATCCTCAAGTGGGCGCACGCCAACGGGTGTCCATGGGACAAGAGAACGATGGCAGCGGCAGTGAGAAGTGACAACAAGGAGATGGTTGAGTGGTTGAGTGCCAACAACTGTCCTGCATGATTGATCTTCCTTGATTCATATCATCTTCTAGCGTTACTTTGTATCATCATCACATCATAGTCCTGAAGATGTGACATGGCCCAGGTCTTGTGCAAGGAGCAAGCAGCAAATAGAAAGATAAGAGTTGAAGTTTGGATGGTAAAGCAATCATCATTGTAAGTTCTCTGCTGGCCGCTTTTTCCTTACTTTTTCTGTTACCTTTTCTTTTTCTTTTCCTCATACTAAAATCAAGTTAGGTACATTCACCAAACGTTGTTGGCTTGTGTGTAGTAGTAAGGATGGAGCAGACGACTACAACAGGAGGTGCATCGGCCCACTACACCAACGTTACGGCTGATGACGATCCATCGGCCCTGTTCGAGGCCCTCACCTTCTCCTCCTCCTCCGCTTCTGGTGGTGCCTCGTCATCAGCTGCGCGACAGAAGCAGCGACTGGACCAGTTCAAGCGGACGTCCGATGGCGACCAGACTCGACGGCGGGCCAAGCTGCTCCAGCGCCAGCGTGAGTGTCGCCGCGACCTCACTGCCCTCGCGCGCAGCCTTGCCCTGGAAGAGGCCCTTGAAGAAGAAGAAGAAGAAGAACAAGTAGAGGGTGAAGAAGAAGAGGAAGGGATAGCACCGGCAGCACCGGCAGAGGAAGAGGACAGGCGGACGAAGAAGGACAAGCGCAAGCGCGAAGAAGAAGAAGAAGAACAGGGTGAGGGGAGTGCTGCCGGCGGAGAATACCGCAAGCCCGCCACAACGGCCAGCCGCAAGGTACTTTTTATTATTTATTTAATTAATTTATAATTTATAATTTTAATGTTTATTTATTTTGTTGGGATTATCCAATTCAAAATAATCAGAAAAGTCAAACTAATAAAACATACGATTTTCAGGATTCTTAATTTAAAATATTTAAAATATTATGAATATAAATAGGGAATTATGAAATATAAATCTGAGTGTAAATTTAATTTTTAATTTATTTTTACTTTTTAAAATCTTTTTTAAATAAATTGTGACGTGGCAGGCGCATCGTATCGATGAGGAGTTTGTGAAGGAGCTGAAGCGGGAGAAGAAGGTGTACCGGAAGCAGCGCATCGAAGAGAAGGTGCGAGCGCGCTATCGCGACACCTTCATGATCGCCGAAGAGATGGAGCAGGAGCTGCCCTTCGACCTCGCCGAGAGCTGGGTCTGCGTGCCGCTCCCATCGGGCGGCAAGCGCTGCTTGGTGATCGCTGCCAAGGGACAGACGACGTCGCGGCTGCGCAACGGCGCGGTACTGCATCGATTCTCGTCCGGAATGCCATCGGGTAATGTAGCCAAGGGATCCATCAACAATCCGCATCACTACTGCATTCTGGACTGCGTATTCCACGAACCCTCGCTCACGTACTACGTGCTCGACATTCAGTGCTGGCGAGGGAACCTTTACTATGACTGCGACACCACTTTCAGGTACCTACATTCCTCGCTCTTGATCACTGATCAACTTGAGTATGGCGTTCCATTTCATCAGAATCTGTGTGTGGCCTTTACGGGGCAAGTACTGCTGATCACTTATGTCACTACTCCTCGTTTGCGTTCTCTTGCATAGGAACTACTGGGTGCATACCAAACTGGGGGAACTGGATGGTGTGAGTACCCTTTCGAGAACCAACGAATACCGCTTTGTGCCACTAGCCCAATTCCCGCCTACGGTGGACGGAGTCAAGGCAGCAATGGGACACGAGGTACCCTCCAGCACTGCCATACACACAAGACTGCAGGTTCAAGACTGAGTGATGCTCTGATGCGCAGGTGCCCTTTGAAAAGGAGGGTCTGCTATTCTACCACAAGGAGGCTGTATATACTTTCGGAGTGACACCGCTGGTGCTTCACGTTTCGCGAGAACGCGTGGAACCCCTCATCTCAGCCCTGAGCTCCGAGGAGGCAAGAATGACCCTCGCACCGGAGGAGATGGGCTGAGCTGCACTGTTGAGATGTTGCAGGTTTACTCTGATCGAGGTCCCTGCCTGTACCGTCAGTACGCAGACCTGCAACACATCATTTCCCTCTGTTTTGTGTTCCGGTGAATGCCTGCATCGGCATCTGCCCGCTCTTCTCTCGCCGCCGCGGGCAGGGTAAGGACTCCATGGAGTGCAGGAAGAACGGTCGCGTGAGCGGCATGTTGCGGCTCAAGATGGGGAAAACCTGACAGAAAGGACGACTGTCGTGGCGCTCCCGTTGGCCCAACCTCTGCTTATCCAGAAGTAAGGGTAAGGGGGAGATGAGCAATCCCGTACCTCTCCCACGTACCATCCCGGGTGTGCCGGTGATTGACGTGACTGAGGGCGGACCATAAAAAACGTGGAGGCGGGGGAAGGGTGTAGTTGGCGCTGCTCCATTGGCTGCAAGTTAGTTAGGCATGTTAGGTGTTTGGTGCCATCAAACTAAAGTTTGAAATTTCGGCCAAAAACACTGTTAGGGAAGCTAAGCTCACGAACAAGCCGCGAAGATGGGTGGAAACTCCCGTGCTTGGCTCGTGTTGTCCCTGCCTAGAGAGTGAGGCTAACACTTGATAGCGGTGCGTGCACGGCCCACGACGGTGTCAAGGGAGCGAAGAGAAGAAGGCAACACACCTCCGAATTCACTACGCTCACTGCAATTCGTACCCTCATCATCTGAACTATCGCGCGCTCCATAGTGCGGCCCAGATAGCCAAGAGAAGAAGAAGAAGAAGAGAGGCTCAGAGAAGGCCGAGGCCGCGTCACTTCTTCCTCACTTCAGTTACCTCTCCTCTCTACCTCCTTCCCTCGTTCCTCTAGCACACACACACACCATGGAGGTGCCCATTCATCACGGCAGCCTCTATGCTCCCTCCTCTTCCCTTGTCACATCGCCCGCTCGGCCACGAGCCACGATAACTACGAACAGTACTGCATTCTCGCCACCAGACGAAGCAGTAGCAGTAGCAGCCGATGACTCACAACCTGAAGCAGGCCGACTTGCTGCCACCTCCACAACTTCTTCCTTCTCTTCGATACCTTACTCTTCCTCTTCGGTGTTCTCGAGTGCACCACCACCATCGCCGCGTGCTCGCACGGAGCTACCACAGCGAACTGAGGTACTTTCTTCCACTCCACTTCCACCTCAACATTCCGTGCTCTTGAACCTTTCACTCACCCATCACCAGCAGGACGACAGCAGCCAAACAAGCAGCGGGAAGAGCCAGCAGCAGCGGGAGAAGGAGGAAGGCGAAGGCCTGGAGGAGGTCGTCGTCTGCCTCCGCGAGAACAAGCTCAAGAGCGCCGCTGACTCCACCCTCCAGCTCCACCTCTCCCGCGGAAGCCCCATCCCCACGCGCCGTAAGGGGGTCACCATCACCAAGCCGCCCCACACCGACGGAGACTCCGTCATCCACAGCCCGCTCGTTCGGACTTATACCTCCGCTTCCTCTTCATCTTCTTCTTCATCTTCCTCACCTTCATCTTCTTCGCTTTCGTTCTCTTCTCCTTCATCTCCATCTCCCTTTCATCTTCAGCTCACCTCTGCTACCCCAAGCGTGGTGGTGTCAACAGCTGCAGACAGCCCCACAACGGCCATGGATGAAATCAAGCAGCGCCAACATGCCCAGTTCGTGGCCCTGGCTCGCCTGATGAAGGGCGATAGCTTCGACTCAGTCGATTTCCTGGACGGCCCCAGCCCACCTACATCCCCCAGGTTCCTCTCCATCTCGACGGGTAGCGGCCTGCTCTCGACCCGGCCCAACCACCGCGGCGGCGCTGCCGCCGCCGCCAGACGTGAGCGCAGTCCCTGTCTCTACTCGCCCTATCGATCTTCGTCATCTTCCTACGTAGCGCCATCTTCTAGAAGATCATTTTGTTCGATCCTGGACATCATGGCCAGGATGCCCAAGGGCCTCTTGATAGGCATCATCGTCGTGTGCCTACTCATGAGCGTGGCGCTACTCGGTGCCAGCTACGCCATCATACGGGACAACCAAGGCGGCGGCGGGATGGGCGCCATCTTCTCCCTCTACGGGATGCGATCGACTAGACATCAGGCGCGAGCCCCGAGTCCCGACGAGGTGGACAACGCGTGGTTCAACGAGCGCGACCGCCTACGTGGACGAGCCCCTACGTTTCGTCTCAACGATCTCGATGCCTACGACGATTTCTATTCAAGCGACGCGGTCGTGGGAGATGAAGAGCCCGAATCTGCCGTAATCGATGAAAGTACGTTTCGTTCTTCAGAACATCATTTCAAAACATTTCGAATTTCGATACTATTTTATACATTTGAAACAGTTTTGTTTTTAGATATTCGATTTTTGAGATGCGAAAGAAAGAACGTATGAAATTCGGGAAACTGAAGATGTGATGGTGGTGGGGAAACAACAGGCTACAAGTACAGGGATTACCCGTTCCTCCTCCACAATGCACTGCCGCGGGTGGCCAAGGACAAGACGGTGATCATGGTCATCGCCAATGCTGGCTACGTCGAGATGCTCCTTAACTGGAAGGTATGCAACTTTATCGAAAAGCGGCTCTTTGTTTCCGATTGCAACAACTGACCCTGCTTTCTTTATCAGGCCTATGTGGACAAGTTGAACATAACCAATTATCTCATTGTTCCAGTTGACGTTGCGATGGCGCAGAAGCTTGCTTACTTGGGTACAATTTGTATCCTTTCTGGTCCTGAGGGCTTCTCTAATATAGTCATGCTAGGCTTGAATTGGGCATACGATCCAGAGATTGGACTCAATGCCAACTCGGAGCCCATCCCTTTTACTAATAACAGGAGGGATGCCAACTACGCAAGATGGAATAAGGTGAGCCTCGCCTCTATGCAAAACGTATGCGCAAAGAGACTGACAATAACTGTACCCAGATGGTACACAAGAAGGCATACTACTTCCGCAAGGTGTTGGAGCTTGGTTACAACGTAATGGTAAGCGATATCGATATGGTGTGGCTCAAGGATCCATTCACTATTATGAACGACAAGAGGTACAGATTCACTGCTGGTATCAAAATCTCACAGTAGCCTAACCGATTTCCTGCTATTCCTATAGCGTCGATCTCTACTTCATAAACGACTGGGACTCCCCTGCGGGCCACAAGGTTCCTCTTCTCTGTGGCGGCTTATACTACGCGCAAAGCAATACTAAGAGGTGCGTTCCCTTCATACCGTTAATCTCAATTCTTGTACTAAACACATTTGCTTCGCAGCCTTGCATTCATTGATCATGTCATCGAATGCGAAGAAAACCTGGACAAGAAAGAGCAGTACTGCCTCAACATGTGGTATGAAGCGCTCCTCGGAAAACCAAAGGTAGGCTCCCACATCATTTAAATATTAGATTGTACAAGTCCTCACCGTACTGTTACAGGATGACAATGTAATGAGAATCAAAGCTAGCGAAAAACCCAAGTACTCGGTGATGAAGGCCGAAGATTTCCCTAGGTTTGTCTCTCATTTGCTGTTGCTCTGGTAAACAGTGTTGCTGATTACTTTTTCTGCAGTGGTGCCTACTACTTCGGTCGCCAATGGCGCAAGAATGCCGGCGAGGGATCTACTCCCTTCATCGTTCACAACAACTGGATTGTTGGCGAATATCGAAAGGTCGAGCGTTTCAGAGCCCACGGGGTATGACATTTCAAACGATCATCCACTCTCGCCAGCTATTCCCTAACCGTTCCTCTTTTTTCCTCCAGCTCTGGCACATAGATGAAGAGAAGCTTCATACTGTGATGAAGGACTTCCGCTTTGAGCGACCGAATGCTCCTCTCAGGCGTGGGCATGAAGGCGAAGTCGCCGACGAGATGATGGTCTTCCATAGCAAGACGCTTAGTCAGTTCGGCAAGTTTGATGCCAAGTCTTGGCAGCTCGCCCAGCCCCTCCCGCCATCCGAAGAGGTCCTGCGATCCTACGCGGAGGCCTCGACTGAGTCGACCGACAAGCGGGAAGCGCAAGCACGAACCTCAAAGCGCATCATCAACCGATCCCCGCGTGGCGTCTCTCGTAATCCTAACTACAAGCACGTTGATGGCACCGTGAACCCACACTACGGACGTCGCTAAGACAGCACATCAGACTTGGTGCCATCATTTTATTTATTATTATCTCCTCTATCTCTTATATCAGAGCGAAGGCTATGCCTTCCTTCTCCTCTCCTTCATTCTGTGGATGTATAAACTACACGAACACCTCAATATTCTGTTGAGGACAACAAGACTTGCTCTTCTAGAGCTATCAGAGTATCTGTGACATTCCACTTCAGTGCACTCTTCAAAGCAAGAATTCTGCATAAATGATTTGCTGTTTCGAAAACAATTTTGATTTTCCGAAACGTTTTGATTTCGTCAATTCAGCAGCAGTCCCACAATGATGAGGAAAGGGGAGAACAGCGATGCTGATAGAGGCATTCATGGTCGTAAGTCGGGTTGGGTGTGGGGCCCAAGCTTGCAAAGATGAGTTCATGCTACTTCGACATGATGATCCGTGCTTGTCGGCGTAGCGTGGAAACTCGCTTGTAGCGTTTCACTCGTAGCAATCCCTCGATGCTTGGACGGACGCAGTTCAGGTCAGCATACGGCCTGGACGGCGACTGTCTCCCACCGCAGAGAGTAAACTCTGCTTCATCAACAAATCGCCAGACCTGAGAAGGTTTGGATCCTCCTGGTACCCAATACCCCCAAACTCGCGTGATTCGCCATCAAGCCACCCCCATCCTTTTGATTCCCCTTGGCCTCACCTCACGTTCATGGCATGAACCCTCTACCCAGCAAGGTGGGGTAGTTTCACGTCGTCACTGTCTTGCACCAGAGAACGTACATTCAGCTTGGTGTTGCATTCATGGTGCGATCAAGTGGAGTGAAGCAGTCGAATCGACGATTATCGGAGTCAGAGAAGCACTGGGTTCGAGAATCGTAGCATGATGCGTGAAACACTAATCATAGCGTGTGGAGGGAGGTCCTTGATGATATAGAGCATCCCATAACTCTTTTCGTTCTTTCCTTTTGTTCGGAGTGTGCTTGCCTTCAGCGAAAGGCTATTTGTGGCGGCAGGTCTTTCTCATTGGCTGTTGTACACGGGAAAGAAGTGTAGTGCTGTAAGTAGAACTTGAAAAAGAGACTTACACAGAGAGCTGACCACCAAAGGAAGAGACCACCTGGTAAGAGCGTTTTTCTCTCTAGTTTGTGTTGTCTTTGTTTTGACTTTTTACTTATTCTTCTTTTTCAGCTGTTTTGTTTTTAGAAACACATTTTAAATATTATTTTTCCTCATATCCATAAATTCCATTAATAATTGGGAATATTTTTGTTTTATTTTCGGTATTTTTCATTCAATTTGCCTTTCTTTACAAAAATAAATAATATTTGAAAAAAATTAAATATTCTGTTGTCGGTCAGAAAAAGGAATGTCAACAATTTGTGGTGATGGTGTCAACAGCATTACCACCACAGGTACTTAGCAGCACTCTGCGACGGATCCCAACGGACATTGATGGGAAACGCACAAGCGCACGGTGTGGGTGAAGGAGCAGTGCAGGGAGAGCCTCACCGACCGCGCCGCTCTCTGCTACGACGTCCGGCAGAGGCCGGTGGTGGTGATGCAGGTGATAGTGATGATCAACGCAATCAGGATCCGAAGAGAAAGAAGAAGGGGAAACATGAGAATGATGGCAAACAAGAGCAGGATGGGGAAGAACATGCCGGTGCAGCGGAGAAGAGTGAGAAGAAGAATGAGGGACAGGTGGTGCAGAAGGACGATCTCAAGCCGCCACACCTGAAGCATATCAAGGCTTCCGGCCGACGCGCACAGAAGCTTCATTCCTACTCCAATCTCACTCTCTCTACCCTGAAGCGTGCTGAGACTGCGGAGACCGCCAGTACTGCTATCACGGGCACGAACACGGCACCTACTGCGGCTGCGGCAACTGCGGACAGCACGACCACACAGAATGCCACCACTGAAACGACAGCTACCGTTCCTGTTCCTTCTCCAGCTGTGCCGGTTTGTCTGAGCTGCTCGATAAGCGCGAATGTTGTCCTACTGTGGATATCTAACTTAAGGTTTTCCATGTGCAGACCTCCGGAGCGGAGGAGGACGAGATGGCCCTGGTGAAGAGCTTCCTTGCTCATTCCCAGAAACTGCCTGTGCCTCCTGCAATCGAATCAGATAATGCAACGGAGGAGGAAGTGAAGGATATGTGCCTCATCTGCGAGCGAGAGTTCCTCGTCGGAGGCAAGGTACTTCTTCATTGGTGATGTAGTAACAGAGCCGTGCTTGTTTATGCTCACATGTGTGTAACATTCCTCATGTAGGCCTTCTATATGCTGGAACTGTGCGGGCATGGCTACTGTGTGGAGTGTCTGTACCAGTATCTACAAACTGAACTCAAGAAGAGGGAACGAGAAGATGAGAAGCGATCATCAGAAGCTGACCAGCCCTTGGGCGATGAAGAAAAGGGCAAAGAAAAGGAGCCCGTGGAAGGTGAACTGAAGCATTCTGGATCCAAATCCAAGAAGGACATCACTTGTCCCTTAGCAAGTTGTGGCTGCATCGTCTCTCTCGATGACCTCAAGAAAGGTATTGATGCGTATTCACGAAACCTTGTGTTCAGTTCATCGCTTGCTGAAGCACTCTCTTGTGTAGGTCTCGCTGTGTTTGGAAATGCAGAAGCCGGTTCCCTCTCTCCACCATCGTTCATAGCTGCGCATTCCAGCTCCAACCACCTCAAGTCGAATCAGCTTCCATCCAAGCTTAGCGTGTCTCTGCGGTACTTCCTTTCGATAAGGCGTTGAATCCTTCTTTCACAACTGATCAGCCATTGCTTCAATTTTCAGAGTGTTCATCGAGTCGAATGAAAGCTTCATCACGTGTCCCAACGCGACGTGCGGTGTGGCGTATGAGCGACTGCAGCCATCGGAGGTAACCAGATGCTTCACATTTAAGTCTCTCAGCGTGTACTCATCTCATGCAACGTAGGAGGAGAAAAGAGTGCCAGTGAAGAATGACGACGGAAAGCCGATCGTTGGTCCAGCTCTGGCTCACTACCACGAGTACAGATTCAGGTGTCGTGTGTGTGACACTATCTTTTGCTCCGGATGTAAGTGTGTCCCATATCACACAGGTACTGCCCTCATCAGGTTCATAAAAATGATGCATATGATCCGACCTTGTTGGCTCCCTAGGCTATACGTGCCAGCAATACCAGCAGTATGGACGTTACAAGCATTGTATCGTCTGTGATATGCCAGTGAAGAGAGAGGAAGTACAACGGAGAATTCAAGAAATGGCCTTGGCGGCGGAGAAGGCGATAGCGGTGGAAAAGAAAGAGCCAGAGAAGATAGTGAACGAACTCGCACCTGTGTCGGAAAGCGTGTTGATGAGGAGCGCGAATCTGCTTAACGATTTCTGGCTAAGCATCGAACCTGAGGAGCTGCTGGAGGATGAAGCACCAGATCATAGCGAACAGCCCAATGATGCGGGATGTAGTTCAGGCGAATGTCTCATGGACGTGCTTGAACCGAGCGCGGCACCGGTCGAGCTACCACAGGCCGACCAAAGTATTTCGAAGCCTCAAGAGGAAGAATTGGAGAAAGAAGGAGACCCAAAGGAACAGCATATCGAAGAAGATGAAAAGAAGGAGTTACAAGAACCGAACGAAGTGAATGAAAAGAACGAAGAAGAGAAGAAAGAAGAAACAGAAGAGCCTCGCAATCTGTTGGAGGACGCCCCAGTTCAAAAAGCATTGGACAAGGGAAAGGAAGTTATCGACGAGGAGTCCGAAGGTGAGGACGGCCAGGAAGAGCAGAAGGAGGAGAAGTTACACAGTTCGCTTGAGATTCCTATTGCCCTTGAGCCAAAGCCGAAGCGGTACGTGGCGCATCCCAGCCATCTCTATGTGCACTTCTATTCATCATCCCTCAATGATCGTACAGCAGGGAGCACAAACTATTCAAAGCAAAAAGAAACAGCAGTAGCGAAAGTGAAAGCGAAACTGAGAGTATGAGCGAGAGTTCAGTTAGTGATACCGATTCCAGCGAGGACGAACATGAGATCCCACGGGCTCCTGCACCTCCTGCACTCCCTGCACCTCCGCAAGTGGAAAAGGAGGAGCTGGATTACGCCGAACTCTACGGTGTGAACCTGGTGGAGCCTGCCCCTATACAGCCCTTCGCCAAGGAACTGCCTCGGATTCCTCGTGGTCTCCTCTTCTGGCGTAAGCGTCGAGTTCTCAAGATTCGTGGTGAGGTGCAGGCCGAAAGGGTGGCCTGGGAGCAAAGGGAGAAAGAGCGATACGACAAGGAATAGTACGATTTGCCTTCCTGTGCAGGGATCCATGCACATCTCTGTTGCTGACGCACACCCAACGAATATGTGTATCAGTGCTGAGTACAAGAGAGCGAAAGAAGAGCATCAGAAGCGATTCGAAGCGAGAATCGAGGAGCGCAAGGAAGTTGAGGCACGCTATCCACTCGTTCCTTTATACCCAGTTTTCCTGCTCTCATCTGAACTCCACTCTCGTTCAGGATTATATGCTGGAAAATGAGTGGTGTGGAGATCCAGAGTGCCACAAATCAATTAAACGGTTAGTTACAAGCATTCCTCGCTTCCGAACAGACAGTATCTCACCTCACACTTCTCTTTCATCAGACGTTGCCTACAACGTCAAGGCTGTGGTCATCATTGTCATGGGTTAGCCTTGGAGGAGGTAAGTCTCGTTTGGTTGCGCCCATCCGGTCTTTCTTTCTCACGAGATCGAGTTTCCGTGGGCCAGGAGTGCTTGCACTGCATTCATCCAGACTGCGTCGAAGAGGATAAACAAACCAAGGATGACTTTTGCAATATCTGCTGGGTAGAAGCGCTCGGTGCCAAGCCATGCATCTCACTCACCGGTTGTGGGCATATCTTCCACTACGACTGTGTCAAGAAGAAACTTGTACATGCACTCTTATCTAGCGAAATGATCAAATGCTGAATCTTCTCTTGTACAGGAGGAAGGCTGGCCCACCGCAGTGATATCATTTGCGTTTATGGATTGTCCCCTTTGCAATTTGAGGATGGTAAGTTGTGATGTTCGGATGATGATGATGCAATAAGACTGAATCAGTACGTCACCTTGCAGGATCACCCAGTACTGCGCAAGCAACTCCATCCGCTTATCGAATTGGAGAAGTACATTCAAAATGCCGCAGTTGAGCGAATCGCCATTGAAGGTCTAGCGCCACATGCCACATTTGGACGTGCCTTATACTTCTTCCTCGCAGGTTTGAAAAAGGATGAGGCCCTGGTCAACCCCAACAGTCCGTACTACCAGCAACCTGAGAAGTAAGGCCATCTTTCCTTCATCTGGCCTGGAATGGTGTTTACAACGAACTTTGTTGTTCAGATTTGCCATGGACACATTTGCCTTCATGATGTGCTTCCGCTGTCAGTCACCTTATTATGGCGGCAAGAAGGAGTGTGCCAACCTCGGCGGTCCCCCGGGAGCTGGAGAACAAGGCGCGCCTTGCCCTCTCTGCATAGTCTGAATGTTGATCCTGACTGAAAACTTAGGAGGTGCCTTCGACCGATCGGAGCTCATCTGTGGAGCGTGCAGTAATACTTCGGGCCAAGTATGTGCAAAGCACGGTGAAGAGTATGTAGAGGTAAGTAGTGCTCGCGCTAAGACTTATCCATCCTTTGGACCTGACACTCATCGTTCTCTCTCGATGGACAGTGGAAGTGCCGCTTCTGCTGCCGTGTCGCGACGTACTTCTGTGCCGGTAAGGCACACTTTTGCAATCCCTGCCACGACGTTCCTGGTACGAACTAAGCTCCACCATCAAGACCAACCGTAACGGCGAACATGTTGTTATACAGGTGAAAGAGTGGACTTCAATGATTGGGTTACTCTACCCCAGTATCTCGAAAATGCACCCAAGTGCAATGGTAGATCTTCTCTTTGATCATCCCCTTCGCTCTGTGACTCACCTTCCTCTCACAGGGGCAGCGGATTGTCCTCTCCGGATCAATCACCCTCCCAACGGTACGGAGGAGTTCTGTATAGGCTGCGTGCTCTGTCGTGCCGCGCAACAGGAGAAACATTTCACGTTCGTCGGCAGAGTTACAAATGCCTGAACCTCGGAGCGTATATCCGTGCCCTCAGAGCGTACCAATGTAAGGAGGATCCACATGGTTGTGTTCTACATGGTACACTCTTATCCTTGAAGCCATGTTGTGTTCGTTCGCTTTGCAAGGAGCTGTGGCATGTTTCCGTTGGGCTTCGAACCAGGTCACCCTTTCGCTTCTTTCACCCTGTCTGACTGCGCAAAATACCAACAATTTGAAATTTATTCCAATTTTTTATCGAAATTTCATGGAAGAAGAAAAAGCAGAGAAAAAGGAAGAAATATTTTTTCCCAGTGATCATCTCTTATTTCAATTCAATCAAAGATAGTTGAGAACAATGGGTCGTCGACAAGGAGAGAAAATGTACGCATTAAGAGAATTAATTACGTGTGCTGAGCTGAATCTATTTTATTGCAGTAAATTAAATGTTTTTAACAAATCCATCTGATTTCTCTTATTTTAATCTCACTATATATTCTGAAATCTGATTTCTCTTCTTTTAATCTCAACTAAAACTTTCAGAATATATGATTTATTTATTTTTAATGTTTTTTCTTTGGGCGCAGTTATGTGACGGCCAAGGAGTGGGCAACGGAGGGCGGCGGGAAGGCGGCCAACACGCGGCAGGTGGGTCGGGCCTTCAAGCCGCTGCCCTACTACTGCTGCGCCATCTCGCTGCAGCCCTTCGAGACGCCCGTCACCACCGCGCCCGAGGGCATCGTCTTTGACATCCTGTACGTGCATCCCATGATGGGACACACTGACCACATGTTTGCCAACGTCTCTTGTTCTTTTGCAGCTGACCGACCCACCTTTGTGCTCTCTCTGTGTTGCGTGCGTGTCTGCATGATGATGTTCGACAATTCAATGATGATGGTGATGACGATGATGATGACGATGATGATGATGATGATGGTGATGACGATGATGATGACGATAATGATGATGATGATGGTGATCAATTGATAGGAACATCATGCCGTACATCAAGAAGTTCGGGAAGCATCCCATCACAGGTCGTCCGCTGGCAGCCAAGGACCTCATCAAGCTCACCTTCCACAAGAACGCTCAGGGCGAGTTCATCTGCCCTGTCACTTACAAGGCCTTCACTGGTACATTCATTCGTTGCCGTGAGTTAGGTGTGCCGATTTAACGAGGGCTTTTCCCTCCGCTGGAACGTGCTTTTTGCCATCAGACCACTCGCACATCGTCTTCATCAGAACAACGGGACAGGTATATTCAATGGAAGCCATAGAGCAGATGAATATCAAAATCAAGAGCTGGACGGCACGTTCCTTCTACTACATTGCTCCATTCTGTCATCGCCTAACTTGCGGCTATTGTTCGATCTTGATTATGCATCATAGGACTTGATCACTGGTGATCCATTCACGCGGAAGGACATCATCAGGTACTGCATATTGCTTCTAAGTGCTATATTGTACATTCAGTAAATAAGTCGTTAACCACTTTATGATGTATGCAGCATTCAAGATCCCAATGATATGCAAAAGCGTAACATTGCTGATTTCCACCATGTGAAAGAGGGCCTCTCGCTCAAGGATGAGGAAGAAGAGGATGCAACCAAAAACATCAACGCTGTTGGTACCACTGAGAAGGTGCTACAAGAGCTTGCAAGCGTACGTGCTCTCTTTCCACTATTCATTAGCACACAGGCTTATCAGTGTAATTCAATGGCAGAAAGGGGAAGCAAAGAAGAAAGCTGATTCACCAGCGCCGAAGAAGCGGAAGGTTGTCACTACAACCTCAACGACAACCACTACAGCCACTACCAAAGCGACGCCGATTCCAACTGCTGCTCCGCCTGCGCCCGAGGTGAAGAAGACTTCTCAGGGCTCAGCCTTCTTTACCTGCGCCGGATTTGTTGAGAAAGCGACTGAAGACGCGATTCCTGTCAAGAAGACAAAGAAGAAGGGCTACGTACGGCTGCACACTAACCTCGGCGATCTCAATATCGAGCTACACTGCGACAAGACACCTCTTATGTGCGAGAACTTCTTACTGCTCGCCGAGCGAGGGTTCTACGACAATACAACCTTTCATCGGCTGATTCCTGGCTTCATGGTACATCTACGCACCTTACCTTCATCATTACAAGATACAGAAAGCAGTAACGGTTACGAATGCAGATACAAGGAGGCGATCCCACTGCGTCTGGCACCGGTGGCAAGTCAGCGTGGGGCAAGCCGCTCAAGGACGAGATCAACCATACTCTGAGACATAGTGGACGAGGCATTCTCAGTATGGCCAACGCTGGTCCCAATACCAACACTTCTCAATTGTACCTGCATTCTTTTCTTGAACCTTCCAGTTACCTTCATCTATTAACTTTTGTGCAATCCAGCTTCATTTTGTTCAAGCCGGCCCACCATCTGGATAACAAGCACAGTGTATTTGGTCGCGTAGTGGGTGGAATGGAAGTACTTGATCTCATGGAAGCCGTGCCAACTGATCCCAAGGACAAACCTAGAGTAACATTTCTTCTCTCTTTCTGTGCCTTCCTACCTCGCACTAATATTTGCTCTTCGTATGTAACAGAACGATATCATAATCAAGAAGATAAGCATCTTCGTCAATCCGTTCGAGGAAGAACAGCTCGAAGAAGAGAGGAAGCAGGAAGCCGAGGAAGAGGCTGCCAAGGCTAAGGAGAAAGCCGAGATGGTGCGTTTTCAGCCATCATGCGGAACACTGCAGTCAGGCTAAACAGCAACGCGGTGTTGACCCCGACAGGAGGAATTCGGACAGTGGTACAGCAATCCCACCGGCGCCACACAGCAGGCTGTGTTTAGGGAGGGCGTGGGCAAGTACATCTCCACGGCTAGCCTTGCCCCGACTCCCTCTGGCAAGCCTAGCCAAGGCCTGAGTCTTCCTGCCCCTTCCAGCAGCGGCCGCGGTCTGAGTCTTCCGCAGGTGGGCGCCAAGAGGAAGCCAAGCGAGGGACAGTTCGACTTCAGCAAGTGGTGAGTGGACTTTGCTCATTTGATGGATGAAGTGAGTGCAGGTATTACGAAATATGATGAAGACATTTACAATCCTTACAAGCTCTTGAGCTATCAAGAGCTGCTACCAGGCGTAGTGGTGAGGTTAGCGTAGTGGGCGAGGTTGTTTCGAATGATGGGCAGGGAGTAGGGCTTGGCGATAACCGTGTTCATGCCGTGATGCAGGCACTTTGTACGGATGTCCTCCCCCGTTGTTGCGCTTACACCTGTGTACAGGCCCGCCAGCACATACACGTAAGCACTCTGGGTAGTCATGCCGCGGTGGGGAATGAGTACGTACCAATGATGGGGATTGAGCGCGCATAGGGTTCCTCCAGGGCCCGGATGGCTGCTGAACATTCCAGGCCCTTCACACAGAATCTTTTCAGCATTCACACACCTCGGAACATCGACTAGCTTCATACGTACATTCATCTTGGGCATTTGTATGTCCATGAGGATGACAGCGTATTCGTGTATGCCCTTCTTATTAATCACATCAAGAGCCTCTAATCCGTCCTCAGCAATGTCACACTGTGTACACAGCCACAGATCGCTTAGTAAACGTCACTGTTCGAGCAGCTGAGCAAGAAGGATGCAAGCGTACCTCGTGGCCTTGCTTTTGCAAAATGTTCTTGATCAATTTCTGGTTTATCCGATTGTCCTAAATGATGAATGAAGTGGATGAGACGAGCAAGCCCTCATGGTACAACAGGACTCGCGTACCTCGACAACCAGTACTCGGCGAGATGTAGCTGGAGATCCTGATAAGCTGTCGGAACTGACTTGCTGCGATGATGATACCGTTGCTTCCCGAGTGGAGGGAGCCTGCTGTTTCGGAGTGGTTGCAGTTTGCGACTTAGGATCGCCAGCTTGCTCACCACCGTGCTCGCCAGACTCAACTGTAAGTTGAATAGTTGGGTTACTGCGCTGTGGTCGGAGCTTGGGCCCGGGAGATCCGTCGAACTCAGTGCTTACCGACTCTTTAGAGCTTACAGTGCAAGAGTGTCGCCGTCGCGCAGACAGACGTCGCCTTCTCTTCATCATCATACTCAGCATCACGTCCTTAGACTCCAGCGCCAGTGTATTGGTTGTGGTGAAGACGTAGTTGTTAAGAAAATTGTGAAGGCCTTCCGGAAACTCGTTGATCACCATCAGTTCGAATCGCTTCATCGGGTGATCTCGGTAACTGGGATCGAATCCGTGCTTAGAGGTCGCTGACGCTACCGATGACTCTACGAAGGTACCGTCCCTGCAATTTGGTGGACTATTCTCTTCACCGTCACACACGTCGTTCTCCTCTTCGTCGCTGTCGTCATCACTCGAGTCGTCGTTAACCTCGTCATCCTTTCTTGCTCCTTGATGCAGGGGCACTTGATCTGTTGTAGCTTCTGGTTGTCGCCCTGCTTGCTCAGTTTGAACCAAGTGACGAAGTAGCCTCTTGTAGATTACCGGCGCTTTGCAAACGTTATCCTGACACTGCGCCATGATGCTCTTCTCCGTGTCGAAGAGCGCGAATACGCTGCGCAGTCCCTCGCGCTTAAGTTTGAGGTGCATTTTGTGGCGCTGTGATGTTGTCCCGTCATCTTCTATGTCGCTTGCGTCGGTACTGGACGCACCTGAGCTGTCGTCTTCGATTGAACTATCTTCATAAATGGTGAACGATCTACGCCGCTCCTCCTCTACCTTGAGAGCTTCATGTACTTCTTCCACGGTGGTCAGATATCGGACCTCGTAGCCAGAGCAGTGTTGAAGAACGTCGCGCAGGGTGCGACAATTGTCGCGGAGTCCCTGTTTGGGGGATATCTCGGGTATAGTCGTGCTTATTGTCTCTGATGTCAGGGTGGACGCCACGAGAGCAAAGTAGTTTGCGAGCGTTGCCGAGCTGTGTCGACCTTCTCTTGGAGATGAAGTTGATGAGGTGGAGGATGCCTGTAAGCACGGCCTTCGAAGCGAGGCGAATCGGAGGATCGATGGCGTGAGCTTAGGGGAAATCATGTACACTCGATACCACGCTGCCGGTTCGTACTCGGTGCGTAGCCGAACTGTAGCCCAAAAGGTGCTACCTGGGCCGCGCCCTGACAGCATGCGCTTGCCATTCGGTTCCGACGTGCAACCACAGTCACCTCCCATAAGTCGAGACAGCTTCTTACAAATAGCAAGACCCAAACCTAGCGTTGCCACCAAACGACGCGCAGATTCCAGTTACCATCGACAGCTTAGCTTCTGCGTGAAGGAGGGACGCTCCGTACCGGTTCCACCATACTTGCGAGAGATCGAACTGTCCGCTTGCACAAACTTGGAGAAGATCTGCTTCTGCATTTCCCATGGCACGCCTTTTGGAATCCATCCCCACAGAGACCCAACCATCAGTCAGACTCTCTTCTTTTCCCTCACAAAGCAAAGTGACATACCAATGCCAGTATCTTCTACGGCTAGTCGAATCGTAACTGAATTGGCGTTGCTCATCCCCATGGTGTAGTCTTTGTCGGGATCCAAGCTGGCTCTCCGCAGTGGATTCCTGGTGCCTAATCGATATCTGGATAGATTTTCCGGTAGTGAGATACCTAGCGCAAGGTGCTGCGTTGTTTAAGGTTGAGCGTACTCGGGCGGCTGCTCCTCTTGCTGAACATCAACTGTGACCTTTATGTGGCCTTCCTCAGTGAACTTGATCGCGTTACTGAGAAAGTTCATGAGGATCTGAGATATTCGCAATGGATCACCAAAGAGAATTCTGAATGGAGAACGAAGAGAATGGTGAGTGCAGCACTGGGAGCCAGGGCCATGAAGTCAGACATACTTTGGAACGGCGGGAGCCACCGTGCTGACGATGGTCAGCTTCTTTTCCAATGCTGGTGGTCGTGTGAGGTTAACAGCAGTATTGATAATCTCCTTGATGTCGATGAGAGCAGTTTCCTGTTACAACCGAAAGTGAGCACCAACAGAACACAGAATACGTTAGATGACAAGAGCGTACTAGGCGCATTTTGCCCTGCGCAATCCTGGCGAAGTCAAGAAGATCATTCACGTGTGCTAGCAAAATCTTGGAGGACCTGCAGCAAGACCGACAAGGGAAGGTCATTCAAGGAAGGCCAAGGATAAGCAGAGATAGAATGAATATGTACCGCTGAATGTTGAGGGTAAACTCACGCTGCTCAGGCGAGAGGTTGGTTTCGAGCATGAGGCTGTTGAAGCCTATGATGCCGTTAATAGGAGTACGAATCTCATGGGAAATCTGCAGGGATGAGCACAAGGAGAATCTTCATCAGGCAATCCAGACATCGCGCGCCAAGCTTGCTTCGCACGCACCGTTCCCAAGAACGTATCCTTGTCCGAGTTCTCTCGTTCAAGCTTCTTCTTTATCGTAATGTCTACTTCATTCACAAGGAATGCGTCTTCGCCTGAAGGAATGAGAGCACGATCAGGCATGAATGCAGTACTTCACAGCAGCACAAACATACCAGTGATTGGGTCCTTTACGGCCCTTACGGCCATTGAATGCCAAGCCTTGCCGGTGGTAGTCCAAATGGGCAGCTCCTTTTCAAAGACTTGCCCTGTCTCGATCGCGCGCATGCACTCCGCCAGGTCCTCCAGAGTCACAAAGCGCTCATCAAAGCGCAGCAGCTTCTTTTCGCTTGGTTGGCCTGCAGGCGTTTTCCGCTCTTCATTGTATCTGTCTGTGTTCTCGGCCATCCATTCAGCTTCCCCCTCCGGAGTCAGCTGATGGTCGCGGAGCGCTGCTGGATTCTGTGAATTCTGTCTGTCAGCCTCACACGCTCACATGACAACCAAGTTTGCTACTCTACCTGATAGAGTGGGCTGAAATCCTTTCGCGAGTAGACAGAGACCATTGTGTACGTATGTCGCATTGCCTCCACCGCTCGGATCTCCTGACTCGTCACCTTCTCCTCATTGACTGCGGCAACCAGCATTGCCAGCCTCCCGCGCCCGCTGACCGTGTTGGCAGACGTGCCTGAACGAGAGGTGTTAGCAGCATTTTACGTCTCGATCGGCAAGTTAAGCGGAAGTACCGTCAACCATCGAAGGATTCGAAATGTCGTCCCTGATGAAAACGCCGGAGCACGTAGCGCGCACAGATCGTGGCAGACGTGATGGAAGAGGGTAGAAGGTCCATCGCTCCTCGACGCTTCGTCCCTGCATAAACTCGGAAAAGTAGTGCGCTAGTCGCACCTGAACACACGTATGTCGGATGAGAACGATGCCGAAACGTCAATAAGGCGAGCATCAGGAGCACCTTGGTGGATTCAGACATGTCGCCTGCCCAGTCCCGGGCCAGTAGCTCCGCCAGCGAACTCGCGCTCCATAGCTATATTCGAAGTGTAGCATGAATGAGATCAGATCCATGCTTACATTCATTCCACAGTTTGACCCATCCATCCTCTTCCCCATCATCATCACCATCACCATCACCAGCCACAATTGTGCACCAACACCTGTGTACTCTATGCATGTTAGGTGTCGAGAAAGAAAGGTCTACCTTGAGTCCGGCCGTGTTGCACCAGTGCATGCGGCGGTTGGTGATATCAAAGATCCATACGGGAATGTCAAGTAGGTTGAAGATCTCAAAGTCACGCACACCATAGGCTCGCGCGCGGGAGGCCTCAAAGCCCGGAGGCACTTGTGTCGGGTCCGTACCACTTCCCACAGCGCTCACTACCAATACAGGAAAATGATTTACATTATTATTATTACTATTATTTCGAAAAAGGACTTATAAATTAACAAACATAAATGACAAAAATAATGTCCCATAGAACATTATTTCTATGGGAAAACAAATATTATATAAAAGTGATTTTGTTCATAAAAAAGAGACTAATAAATAAAAAGAAGTACTTTACTTTGGATCTGCCTGCACGGCCACGAAGAGGACCTGCGCGTGGCTCTTCTTCTACTTCTTCTCTCCCTTTTGCTAGAATCTGGAATCCGTAACCACACGTAAGAGTGTCGCACAAAGAGAAAGAAATAAAAACGTGGGAATAGGCATAGGAACATACCAGAAGGAAAGGAATCCCAGACAACCTCCTATCTACCGCCCAAGATGAGAAATCGAGGAACGAGCGCATATACCTAATTTGGTAAATTACTTAATTAGAAAATACCTGAAAGGTAAGTCCGCGGGCGTTCCCGGGAAACTTAGAACCGGTAAGGAATCGGAGGTAAAAGTGGCCTCGGGGGTATGAGGGCCAGGCAGGAGCAAGAAGAGAGGAAGCTATTTACCGGTGGATGAACACGACCGGGTAGACGTGGCGCGTTGGTGGCCGGTCGTACGGTCTAGGAAGGTCGTTGGTTCGGATCTAGGTAGGCAGGGGGCACCACAGAACCCGGGTAGCTGCTTAGCTCAGCCCTTCACGCAGAGCACCTGCTTGAGCGTGTGCACTATGGCCACGAGGTCCGATTGGGCGTTCATTACCGAGTCGATGTCCTTATAGGCTCGCGGCGTTTCGTCGAGGACGTCCGGGTCGTGTCGGCATTCAACCCCGCTCGTGTCGCGCAGGTGATCGGCCATGGTGAAGAGCTTCTTGGCGGCGCCTCGTGAATGCACCCTCCCCGCGCCGTGACTGCAGCTGTGAAAGCTCTCGGCGTTGCCCAATCCTGTGGGCAATCATGTGGAAGAGAGTATATTCGATTGGCATCGAGTCATCAAAGCTTAGGCAGCAAGCAGAGCATACCTCTGACAATGTAGCTTTTGGCGCCCATCGAGCCAGGGATGATACCCAACTCACCTTTTCGAGCGCTCACAGCTCCTTTCCGTGTTACGAAGAGATCCTTCCCAAAGTGATGTTCCCTTGGAGCACATTCATCAGTGCAAGCAAGTCAAGAGTGAAGAAGAGAAGACACAAACTTACTTGTTAACGTAGTTATGGTGACAGTTAACTGCCTCTAGGCTGGCGGTAAATGGAGGCAGCTCTGGTGCGTTTCGCAGCACCTGAAGAAAGCTCTCCATCATCAAGAGCCGATTGTACTTGGCAAACTGTTGTGCCTGGATGGTGAATGTGGACGATTAGTATCAGAAGATCAAGAGAAAGTGATAATGATAGTACCCAGTCCACGGCAAACACATAATCATCAAAGTGATCAGTGCCCTCCTTGAGGTACGCTAGATCGGTATCCGGAAGGTTCTTGACGTGCTTTTTCATGTCCTTCTTGGCGAGTTCGATGAAATACGATCCTACAAGACCATGAACAACATTGAGCAATATACTCACAAAAGGCAGGACAATGCAGGTACCTATTCGGTTGCCCACGCCGCGTGAACCACTGTGAAGCATGAGCCACACTTGATCACCCTCGTCAAGGCAAAGCTCGATAAAGTGATTTCCTGTCCCTACATAGCAACGCCATCAGCGAATACGTTTTGTTGGAAAGAAAGGAACACGTGATGCCTACCTAATGTGCCGAGGTGGTTGTATGTATTGCCCTTACCAAGCTCAGGGTGCCGCTGGCAGATTCGATTAAAGCCAACTGACAGCTCCTTCTTCCATACCTGAGCATGAGTCTTGGGCACATCTTGCCAAGCCCCTTTATCGCTGCTGCCGCCATGACCAGTGCGGCCTACTCAATAGAGGGTTAGGTAGTGTGTTGGGTTTCACACACGTGATGTCTAAATTGTTTTTGTACCGTGTGGGATGGCTTGCTCGATAGCCAAACGTAGACTCTTGAGGTTATCGGGGAGGTCATTCGCTGTGAGGCTGGTTCTTGATGCGATCATTCCACATCCGATGTCCACGCCCACAGCTGTTGAATCACACACACCGATATGGCAATGTTCAGCACAAACCCACTCTCCTCATGCACGAGCAAGGTGCGTGGTTAGAGTTACCCGAAGGAATGATGGCGCCGAGACAAGGTATCACCGTGCCTACAGTTGCGCCTACGCCTACATGGACTGCGTAGGATGATGATCAGTGAAATCCATTGTCCATTCACCAACATGAGCAACAACATTTGGTGAATGTAGCCACAAACCATCAGGCATCACCGCGATGTGGGAATGGACAATCGGCAGGCGCGCCACGTTCTGCAGCTGTTCCCGCGCTTGATCATCCACCTGCACACCTGGTGTGATGATCCCCACCCCACCCAAAAGTTAGGCGGGCGGGTGATAGCGTTCGTGGCTGGTTTCCTTCGCAGCTTCTTCCCTTGATGGAGCAGTCCTGATGTGTCGCCATCTGCGGGTGCCATCGATGCAACCAGCAAGCAGAAGAGTAGCAGCAGATGTTGTGGTTGTTGTTGATGATGGAGATGGGCGCATGATGCTGGGCCATAACGAAGGCGTCGTCGTGGTGGTGCATGACCCGAGCCATTGCACTGCCGGACCTCGAGGTAGTACCCACGTCCCCACCCTCATTTTCCTCCACACAAGATTTTTGTAGTTAATCCGTGCTTTGGGTTCTTAGAAAAAATAAAGAATGTGAAACATTTATAGATGTTTCTAGTGTTGTGCCAAATTCATTTCGCAAAAACGAAATAGTTTGATAATTTCGAAATAAAATTGTTCGCTTCATTTTTTCCGCTTCGCTTCGTTCTTGTCCAGTTGAACCACGGCCCGCAAACCACGGGCATCTACACTTTGACTGACTAAGGTCAATCCCCTGAACAATACACATCTCTACCAATAATCGACACATACATATCATCCATTCATGGGTGCGAACAGCCTGAACGATGGTGAGGCCCAACTTGTACACTCGTCGGCCGGGGGCGAGGTGAAGAGCGCCGCCGTTGCGCGACTTTACACGGCTCAGGGCTCTTCCTGGTCCTACACCAACATCTGGGGCGCCGCTGCGCTCGTCTACTCAGCTGGTATGCTCTACCCCCCACTAGTGCTCTCAAACAAACTTCACAACCAAAAACCTGATAGAGAAAAAGATTCGCCTTTTTTTGTTTATCAACCTTCGATTTGTTCGATGAGTGGAAATTAGTTTAAGGTTGATGAACGAAGATCAACATCTAACGTTCTTCCTTGTATTCTTACGTCCCCCCCTCTCTTCCTGAACTGCAGAGACGAGTGCATTCTACATCCGATTGGTCGATTTACAGAGTGGTTCGGTGACTTGGGAGCAAGAGCTCTACGAAAAGTTTGAGTATCAGGCCGCTGCCCCCTTCTTCCACACCTTCGAGGGTAGCGACTCAGTCATCGGCCTCTCCTTCGCGGACGAGTCAGACGCCGCGGCCTTCCACTCTGCGGTGTGCACGTCGGCGGGCGGTCCCGCTGGTGGCCCTCCCGCGCGCCCTGCGGGCGGTCCCCCGCCGGTTCCGGGTGGCCGCCGCCCGGCTGCTCCGGCCCCGACCGCTCCCCCGCCTGCGACTCGCTCTCCGCCCACCACCCCTCCTGGACCGATCACACCCCCCGCACCGGTGTCCGGCACTCCTCCCGCCCTACAGCGCGCACCCTCGTCGGCATCGAACTTGCATGCAGCGGGAGGCGGCTCGGCCGTGTTCTCGGGTGCCGGATCGGGCTCAAAGAGAATGGAGAATCCCAAGAAGAAGAAGGGCTGGTTCAGCCGTATCACGGAGAAGATGGGTCTCGCTGAGGATGATGGCAGCCAGGACGTCGTGCTGAGCGGTCCCACTGGATTCCGCCACGAGTCCCACATTGGTTGGGATCCTGCCAACGGCTTCGAAATTCGTAACGTACAGATTGCCTTCTCCTCATTCCTGACCTTTCGTTCTTCTTCGTTCTTTGGCGACGATTCTCAATTCACTATCATTGATTCGACCACTAACTGATCTTGTTGCCGATGTGCAGATTCCTCCTGAGTGGCGTAAGCTCTTCCAAGCGGCCGGTGTGAAGAAGTCTGAGCTGCGTGATGCGACTACCGCCAAGTTCATCATGGACACTGTGGCCGAAGCCACGGTCGGAATGAATCCCGTGGCCGCGGGAGCACCGCCTCCCTACATGCCGGGCCCGCCGACTCCCGCCCCTCCTGTACCTCCTCATGGTGGACACTCGCATGGCGCGCCTCCTCCGCCTCCCCCTAGCGCTCCGATGGCTCCCCCTCCGCCCGCTGCTTCTATGGCTCCTCCTCCGCCTGCTGCTCCGATGGCGCCTCCTCCCCCCACATTCAACGCACCTGGAGCGCCTCCTCCTCCGCCTGCCGCATCCGGTGGCGGCTTCGGTGGCTCGAGCCTTGCCGCGCAGCTGTCGAACGCCCAGCTTAAGAGCGTCGATGATCGCGCACTGCCAACTCTGAACAACCTTAACGAGGAGCAGTCGCACACTCTGGTGGACACCCTGGCCAAGGCCATGGCCGCCCGCCGTGTCGACATGCGTGTCGATGACGACGAGCTCGACTCAGACGACGAGTGGAGCGACTGAAAAGACTCAGCGTATCCTCACTTCCTTCTTGACACTTCCTTTCTGCTACACTCATCGCATGTCCATTTACCATTGAATGAAGCCACAGTTGCACCCTGTCCATACCACGGAGGAAGGAGCCGCTATGGATTTGATAGGTGATGTGCTCCCTCAAGGAGTATTTACACGGGAGATGCGCTGGGCAGTCGGGTTCGAGGCGAGACTTCCGTCGGTGTGTCGCGCGGAGCGTAGTGGTTGAGGTGGGACCGAATCGTCTGTAAAGAGTAGGGCTTGCCGATGGCTGCATTCATGCCATGCCTGATGCAGCGCTCCACCATGTCCTTCCCCGACGTCGCACTCACGCCTTTCCACAGTAATCCAGTCAACCCCTCCGCAGCAAACAGACGAAAGGCGAGAGGAGGTCCCATACCGATGATCGGAATGGTGCTGGCGCACGAATGGGGCAGCTCGCGGATGGCTTGAGTACACTCATAGCCCTGAGCGGGGGAAGCATGTGAGCACTGAGAGGGACAGAACCGTGGCACGATTGCGTACGTTCATACGGGGCATTTGGATATCCATCAACACAAGTGAGAACAACTCAAGACCGTTCCGTTGGATGACCTCGAGCGCTTCAAGGCCGTCCCCTGCAACTTCCACCTTGATACAAACAAGGAATGTCATCTTTTGGATTCATTCAGCTAGGCTGACAGATGATCGTGTTCGTACCTCGTAGCCCTCTCGTGCCAAGATGTTCCGTATGAGCTTCTGATTGATCGCTACAAAAAGGCAAAGGTAAATACATGCTCGACGATGATACCGTGACAATCGGCGTACCGTTGTCCTCAACCACAAGCACCTTCTTCTTTTTCTTCTTTGCAGGAAGAGACTTCATGTCCCAGCTTCCTTTCCTTTCGGGTTGCCCGTCAAACTGTATTGAACCAGTAACCGGTTCTTGGGGTTTTGTTGGTTCCGAGTTCGCATGACGCTTGCGAGCCTTCGTGTCAGGCCCACTTCTCTCTCCAGCACCGGGTACTTCACGCCCTTCTTGGCTGTCTTCGAGGCTCATTGAAGTTGGCCCGGGAGAAGCAGCGCGAGGTAGCGTCCTGCTGGCCTGCGTATTGCCTTCGCACTTGAATACGCAGTTGTTGAGGAAACACTGAACGGTCTCCGATACGCCCGTGATGAGCCACACATCGGCACGTTGCCGTCGAATTTGAGGTACGACGCGATCGTGAACAGAAGAAGACGAATCTCCTGCATGCTCGGTCTTCCTCAGCGTCTGTTGGACTTCGCTATCTCGCATGTTGACTAAGTAAGATGAGAGGAACCTCCTAAACGATCGCTGATTGTAGCGTTTAGGGGTTGTCTCGGGCGTCTCCATCACGCAAACCACGACAGCCCTCGTTTGAGAGGCAGAGGGAGAAGGGCAACTTGTACCGCTGCTCGTCAAGGCCTCCTCCGGGCTTCGGTTGATTTCCTTTTCGTTCAGGTCCGGAGGTAGACTGTTCCTACGCCGCCGGTTCCGGTTCATCATCGCGAAAATATCGTCGTCACCGTCGCCGAGAAGGCCAACATCGCGTGGTGAGGCGAACGGGCTGCCCTCACTTTGGAGCGTTGCGAAGGATTGCGATTGCATTGGTAGAGGTATTTGGCTAAGTTCGCGACGAAGGGCGGATAAGTCATCTTGGTTATCTATGTTCTCGATATCGAGGTTTTTGCAGTGGTCAAGCACTTCCTTGAGCATGTTGTAGTTATTTAGAACTGCCTCATACGAGCCGGAGGTAAGTTTGGTCTGCTGCTGCTGGCTCTGCTGTTCCCGAGGTTCAGGATGGAGAACTGATGACGAGGTTGATAGCGGAAAAGTGGGGCCGCTGAGCGACCGTTGTGTCCGAGATCTGAGTCCTTCTCCCGCCGTAAACGCGCTTTGATGGCCAGCCTTTTCCATCGGAAGGATTGGGGACGATTCCATCGCACTTAATGGCGTGTAAGCCTTATCTGCTGCTTTTCGGGAAGGAATCGGCGTTGGTGGATGCACGGGAGTTGGTGGATAATGTAGAGAGAAGAGATGGGAGGTAAGCTGAGGGTGGACAAGGTAGATCCTGGTGGGGGTTTTGGTCTCGTAGGAAGTCCGAACACGCAAGGTTGCCCAAAATATACTTCCTATTTGAAATTGGGAAAGAAGTTTTAGTAGCGTCAACAGCAATGCAAAGGAATGATCGGAAGAGGAACCTGGTCCTCGGTCATCGGGATCATAGTTGAAGACAGCAGGAGACTGACAACCACAGTCGCCACCCATCATTCGCGTAAGCCGCTTGCATATCGCAAGCCCAAGACCTGTTCATGGTATAAATTGAGTCAACTACCCAGCGTTAATGGGCGGGAAGGTTGGTGACGTATACCGGTGCCTCCATATCTGCGTGAGATAGAAGAATCCGCCTGTATAAACTTCCCAAATATCGCTCTCTTCATATTACGTGGTACACCTTAGTGAAAGGCATGCCCGTTAGAATTAACCCTACGATTGGGAGAGGATGTAAGAAGCCCATGGTTACCGATGCCTGTGTCCTCGACGGTGAATTTGAGAAGTACGGAATTGTGATCGTTCATGTCAGAGAGGTAGCTGTCATGGCTGCATTACATTTCGCTTGTTGTCAGTCTCGCTCGTATGGATACAGAAAGAAGAGTTTATTGTGTACCTCTTCGTAAGGAGCGCACTTTGGGAGTTCTTGTTCGTATCTATCTTCACGTAGAGGCGAATGAAGCCCTTGCTTGTGAACTTCACAGCATTAGAGAGGAAGTTCATCAATATTTGTGATATTCGGAGTGGATCGCCGAATAGCACTCGCGGAATGTCCTTGTCCACCACAAAACGTAATTCCAGCTTCTTCTCTTCGGCGAGCGGAAGGGCCAGCTTAGTCACAGTTTCCACCACTTCCTCCAAGCTCACCATGGCAGTCTCCTGCATAGGTCAAGCCAGGATAAGCATGCGACTGGCACTGACTGCTTAGAGTGTAAGGTGCACCATGCGCAGCTTGCCCTCGGCAATCTTTGCAAAGTCTAGGAGATCGTTGACATGGGCAAGGAGAAGCTTGGCTGATCGCTGAATGCTGAGGGTAAAATCGCGCTGCTCTTCGCTCAAACTGGTCTCCAATAGAAGGCTATTGAAGCCGATTATACCGTTTATAGGAGTACGTATCTCATGCGAAACCTATCGAGAACAATGCAGGGTCAAGCAAGACCAGCAAAAGCGTAAGAGAGAGAGAGAGGCGGTACCATTCCCAAGAATGTATCCTTATCAGAATTCTCCTTTTCTACCTTTTTCTTGGCTGTAATGTCCATTTCGCTCACCAAGAATGCTGGATCGCCTGCAAGATGATTAAAGTCAAGTCACCTCAACAGAAACGCACAGCTGCGAGCTTACCTGTAATTGGATCCTTGATAGGCTTCACAGTTACGCTGTGCCATTTGGGACCATGCACGCCCATCATCGGTGTCTCTTTTTCCCATATCAAGCCGCGATCAAGAGTCTGGCGGCAGTCTTCCCAAGCGTCAGGATCAACAAAACGTTGGTTAAGCTTGTTGCCTGCAGCCAAGTTGCACGAAGCTCTACAGGTACATGTCAATACACATGATAAAAGCTCAAGCAATGCACACATGCACATACGTGACCGTTATCGGTCCTTTCTGTTGCTCTGGGGTGGATCCCGAGGCTTTTGTGGCGGCTTCTCCTGGGTAATAATTCTGTACAGCTGCTGGGTTCTGAACAAGGTGAATGTTGGAGGAAGTCTCGCTGCCGGATCTGAGCAATCAACTACACGAACCTGATAGACCGGAGAATAGTCTTTGCTTGAATATACCGATACCATCGCGATCGTATGACGCATCGCGGCGACCTGTGACAGCAGAAATACATCAAACAACATTAGGATATTTACGTGATAATGGCTTTGGGCGTACAGCTCTTATCTCCTGATGTGAAAGACTCTCTCCCACATACTCCGCCATTATAAGGGCAGTACCTGAGCCAGCATCATCTGCAGCAAGGTTGAATTGTCATTGCAACTCTAGATCTTCAAGATTCAGGATTCAACTACCATCGTTCAGTTGTTCCTTGAGCTGAATACCAGTCAGGGTAAGCACAGTTGTCCGCGGCTGCCGCATCGGCAAAGGATAGAAAGTGAACATTTCACGCTGGTATGGTTTGAAGATCAATCGATGCAAGCGAAGTCTTGCCAGGACTGAAGAATGGCCGACATCATGACAAGACTGAGGATGCGTACAATATTACCGCCCTGGCTGAGCGTGTAAGCAAAGTGATCGCACTGCATCTGTGTGTGGAGAAGAACGCCTCAGCACACAACTCAAACACACGCGTGCAGTTATCACAATGTCGTACCTGAACCGTTGGAGACATGTCTCCGGCCCAGTCGCGTGCCAACAGCTCCTCCAGCGACCCTGCCGACCACAGCTGCAAACCAGATATTCATTTTTTACAGTTTATCTTTTATGCAAAAAAAGAGAAAATAGCACGGACCATTTGTAAAATAAATGTTCTACTTTTGATATTTATATTTATATTTTATTTCTTATATTAAATATGAATAAACCATATATGGTAATAAAATAAAATAAAAGACAGAAAATAAAAGACACGTGAAAAAAGGTACCTCAAGACCTTCTACGTTGCACCACAGCATGCGTCGTTTGCGAAAGTTGAAGACCCACACGGGCATACGCAGGAGATTGAAGATCTCCAGATCGCTGTAGCTGTACTGCCGCCGCAGCTTCTTCTCGCGCTCCAGCCGCCGCGCATCCCGCTCCTCCGCCTGCTGTGCTATCTTCCTCTTGGCCACCTCGTCCTCGTTCTCCGCCGCGGCCGCCGTGGATGTGGACGTGGACGTGGCCGCGGCGGCTCCATTAGCATCTATGGCGGCCTGTGCCTGCGGCTCTGCTGTCGTTCGCAATGACGTGCCGCTACTCGAATGTTCAGAAATGGTACTACTCGATGGTGGCGATGTTGAAGAAAATGGGGAAGAGGATGGAGAGGAGGATGTCGTGGCTGCTGACGATGTCGAACTAGTGGTTGGTGTAGGAGAAGTCGACGTGGATGGAAGAGATGACGAAGTCCCGCTACTTGATTGTGGTGCTGTGGACAATGTGGCAGATGATCGAGGGGAAGAGAGCAGTAATGCGTGGTGGAGATTTGCGAGATCAGATGTTTCCTGATGCAGTTGTTGGTGTGGGTGGAGATCAAGAGGAGGAAGAGGTGGTCGGTGCAGTTGTTTGTTCAGGTTTTGATCGAGAGTCGAGGTGGAGAGGTGATCTTGAGGAGGGCGGCTATTGTAGTGGGTACGCCCGTTCATGTTGATTAGATCTCAAAAGAGATCAAGAAGATGAAGAAGATCAAGAGTCGTTCCGTGATATGTGTAGAGATCAACACTGCCGAAGATGAAGAAGACCAAGTCGAAGAGAGAAGTAGAGGAGGACCGACCTGAGGAGTCACCTCACCCTTCTTCTTCTTCCTCTTGAGTCCCTGTTCCCCGTGAAGAGGAAGAAGATGGCAGAGGAAGTGCACTGACGTGTGCACACCACACCTCCCACACAGCAGAGTCCCAGGGAGGTTGAGTTCAACGTGACTCCCAGTGACAGACAGGACCAACCTGGTGGTGGTGGTGCAGGTGGTGATGTGGACGATCGTGACCGTGACGATCCCTCCACCCCGAACAAGAACAACAACTGCAGAAGAAGAAGACGAAGCACCCGAGTGCGTGTGCTCAGTATGATGATGCCCCCCAGTGTTTCCTTGACAATGTCCCCCTTTTGATCTACCTTTCCGCGTGATGGCGTGCTCAACACTAAAAAGAGATCTGACCCAAACCTGGATCTGAGGTCTTTGCTCTCTCTCGAAGGTATCTCAACCTCGGACATAGGTTCACATACCCTTGAAGTGGAACAGCTGAAAACAAACAGGACATGCATCAATCTTGCTTGTTGTTGTGCGCGAGTGGACAAGGATCAGGTCGTTGCGTTTGAGTTCCTCCTCCTGAGTAAGAGCCCACCCGAACTGTGTCCTGGTGCACTTTCGACGTTGATGCTGTTGTGCCCTTCCTCATTTCTATTGGAGGCCACCGATCGAGGAGGGAAAGAAGGGGCATAGACACGCCTATGAGGTTAACGGCTTTGTTCACTACGAACAATCGAGGGGGACAGGGGAGGGGAATAATTAGCATGAAACCCGAGCAGGCTCGTGGTCATTGACATCGTCGGGCTGGAAGCGGGGGTTGGTCTTCGTGAAGGCATGGAGCACCTGGCCCTCGCTGTCTAGACAGTTCACCTTCATCGTTTGTCGGTCAAGAATCTCCACGGTCATGAATCCGCCGAACGCTGCGGGTGAGAGAAAAGATGCTCAGTGAGGCCAGTGTGACTGAGGTTGAAGAAGACCTCCACAAGGAGAAATGAAAAAAGAATCCTTCAGCAACAAAAGCATGGAAGAGTTGAATCATATCACTGATCATGCCTATCGATCTTAAATTATCAAATCATCAGGCACCACATAGGGCGAAAAGTAAAAAGTGTAAAGAACAGGGAGACACGCACGAGCTTCTTCAGGCGGCCAGAAGAACTTGGTCGCGTTCTGCGGCAGAC
>CDEZ01019602.1:0-10744 GCA_000826365.1 Acanthamoeba royreba | reverse complement strand
GTGGGTTACTCGCCCACAGGGAATGTGACCGCTGAGACTGTTTATGCCAACTATGGCCGCGTTGAGGACTTTGCCTACCTTGACGTAATTGCAAACAATTTCTCACCTAAACCGTCCTGATGGCTGATGATCTGTTCTGTATGCAATCCAGAGGATGAATGTTAGCGTCAAGGATCGCATTGTTGTGGTGCGATACGGTGAGATATTCCGCGGCACCAAGGTCCTCCTCGCACAGCAGCGCGGTGCTGTCGGAGTGCTCATTTATTCTGATCCAGCGGATGACGGGTATGACCTTTGTTGCGCATTCATAACGCGAAGGCAATATTGACCAGGCCGTTTTGATAGGTTCGTTCGAGGACTCCCCTACCCGGAAGGCCCGTGGCGGCCCGAGACGGGAGTACAGCGCGGTTCTGTCCAATTCCTGTCTATTTGCCCTGGAGATCCTTCCCTTGGTACGGCATTCGTTTTGACGTGAGTGAGAATTTCAGTACTGAACATCAGTTCCTATTCGCCAGCTCGCCGGAACGTATGCCTGAACGAAAACACGCCGGTGAATGCAACGACCCCCGATATTCCTGTCATGCCCCTCTCTTGGGGCGATGCCCTCCCTATTCTCGAGTCAATGGGCGGGCCCGCCGCTCCGGATGTCAAAAACGATACTTGGATTGGAGGTTCTTCACTTACGCTCCCTTAGTTGCGCAGTGCTAACTGTACCTTTTCTTATAGGGCTCAATGTAACCACCTACCACTTGGGACCGGGACCCAAGGTGATGCTCGCTACCAATATCTCAGTTACCGTAACTCCCATTTGGAATGTGTGCGCTCGCTTCAATGGATCCGAGCTTCCGGACGAATATGTGTTAGTTGGTACGCTGTTATGCCTCAACGAACACGTTAGCGTAATATATATTTCTAACTTTGAACGGCGATGTTGCAGGCAATCACCGAGATGCATGGGTATTCCTCTACTAGCGTCATAGTCTCACTTATCCATTAGTCCTGTCAATTAATCACCTCATCCATCTAGGTTTTCGGAGCTGCAGACCCTTCATCCGGCACAGCAGTTATGCTCGAGATGGCTCGAGGCATTCACGCCCTCCGCCAAGCTGGCTGGAAGAACCGCAGAACCATAGTTATGTGTTCATGGTACACCAGTTCCAACGCGTCATTCTGCTGGATGCAATAACTCACATCGCAGAGCTTCATAGGGATGGCGAGGAATACGGCCTTTTGGGATCAACTTGGTATGGCGAAACTTTTGCCGACGAATTGAGCAAGAAGGCTGTCGCCTACCTTAATGTTGACGTTGGTTCGTGGCTAGTCAACATCGCTCTAGGCGGTAATTCCGGTGGGATTGATCGATTTGTACAGCTGTGGCAGGTGCCTATTTCACGGCCGGAGCTACGCCATCGCTGCGTAGCCTTATCCGTGATGTAGCTGGCGTAGTAATGGTGCCGGGCACCAACAATTCTATTGCTTCGGGATGGGCTGGAAACATTACCACTCTCGGGTCAGGCTCCGGTAAGTTGGACCGCAGAGAGAAAGAGTATCTTTTTAACTTGAGTTCGACATGTCTGCAGACTACACCGTATTCCTTGACTTCTTGGGCATACCTAGTACAGATATGTCTTTCCGTGGTTCCTACGGCGTGTATCACTCCATCTACGACAGGTACCTTTGTAGTATTACTAATTACTGAGTAGCACTACTCTATAACGCTTTCATGTGTCACAGCTTCACGTGGATGGAGAAATGGGGAGATAAAAATTTCACGTACCATAAAGCTACTGCGCAGCTCTGGGGATTGATGACTTTGCGTCTCACCGACTCAGCCGTACTACCCTTTAATTATACCGATTACGGAGTTGCTCTATCGGAGTACATAGCCGGCACGCAATCGCTGCTCTCTGCTCACGGTGGTTCCGATAAGAGTACGCTTATGCTGCGCACGTCCCGTGGCCGAGGCCGCTAGCAAGCTTCTCTTGAATGAAAAATCCACAATCGTATCTCTTTATGTTACAGTTGATCTTAAGCCGTTGCGAGATGCGGCGGCCGAGTTCATGGATGGTGCTAATGATCTCGCCAGCGAGCGATCATCTCTCCAGGAGAAAGTACTTCCTCCTTCATTGGGATACGAGCCACATCCTGATCTTCATTTACTTGTGATGTAACAGTATAACGATGACACAAAACCCAACGATGACCTGAACTCTTACAACTACCGCGTGCGCATTGCTGAACGGTAAGGTATTTCGGCTGTGGCTCTACAAGGTTCTAATTCATGGAACGGCAGATCTTGGCTGGACTCAAATGGATTGGCCGCGCAAGGGCGCCCCTTCTTCCGGCACGTGATACAGGCTCCTGCGCTTTACAACGGTTATGGGTCGGACCCCTTCCCTGGCCTTGCTCAGGGTTCGTTCTTCAGCAGCTAAGCTTGCCTAGCTGTGGCCACTTGTAACGCACTACATTCCCCACCACAGCTATTCGTGATCAGCAGTGGACACAAGCTGAGCGCCAGATCGACATCCTGGTGGCCCGAATTCAGGCCGTGCGCAACGTGCTTGCGGACGAGCAGCCTACCAAGAACGAAACCGGTACATACCGCATGCCACACCATCCTCCGGAACGTGCGCTTGGGGCTGACTCAAAGCGCAGTGATAATCGTGTTGGCGGTCGTGTGGGGAGGACTTTGCTTGCTGGCGTTGGTCGTACTCGTGCTCTACTTTGTGTACCGAGTGGTCAAGAACAGGCGTGGTGGCTACGAGACCCTCGGGCGCGAAGGAGATGCAGTGTGAGATCGGGCAAGCCGCCACACATGCGGTGGCACACCTCAACAGCGAACTCTTTCCATTCTTTGCTTTTTGGTAGTTTATTTTGTCCGGACTTTAAAAAAAAAGAAGAACAAGGAAAAGAACAAGGAAAAGGAGAGTTCACACCATCCGTGATGGAAGAGGAGGGCAGCGGCCCTCCACCAACAACAACAACAACAACAGATGATGCGTCCTCTGTAGCGGCGGGGGTGCCCCTTTTGTTCCGCCAAAAGCTCCTCCGACTTCGACCGTTCCTCCCGGTCCTTCTCGCGGATGTACGACCCACAGAAAAACCAGAAAACAAAAACAAAATAAATACCTTTTTGGTCATTTATTTTATTCCAATTTTACATTATTTTCAATAATGACTCCTATTAATTGTTTATTTGGCACTAAATGCCACTCAAGCACTCATGTTGTGGTGTGATGGCGGTGATGATAATGATGGTGATGGTGATGGTGATGGTAACGGTATATATATATATATAGGTGCGGGAAGAATTCGCGGAGCGGTTGCGGGAGGACACGGTTCTGGTGCTCAGCTACTTCCCGCGGTACTACAAGCGGCCCTTCCACTCCACTCGGGTCCCTCTCGGTAAAGGCCCTTTAGACGCCTCGGTTGATGCGCTCACGCCACCTCACATGCACCGATTATAGAGGCGCTAGTAGAGGGACTTGAGACCGCTCTGGAGAGAGAGACGAACGGTGAGCTGGCAGAAGGTTGGGCGCTCTCTGTCGCCCAGGACTGGATTCTCAAGCATGAAGCTATATATGATGAGGTTATTCTTTACCACCAATGCCGTCTCAGCTGAGTTTGCACTCACAGGAGTACTTTGAGATCACCTTTAGTTTGAGACACGATTTCACGAACTGGGCATTGACTTTGAGAAGGAGCAGAAAGAGCTTAGTGTCGAGACTTCGCGGGCCTTGCTTGCTAAAGCCCTGCCCCAATTCGGGCCGTTACGCTGGTATGCATAACCCATGCTCTCCACAGGCAAAGAGTACCACCTGTTTTTGACTTGCACACCACCAGCTATCTCTTTGCCGTGCTCAATTCAGTCTTGCTCAACCAAGAGGTACGCTTTCTGGCCACTCTTTGTGCAAAACCAGTCCTTGTAAAGAAAAGCATACTTGTAGGTGATGAACGAGTTGATTGCAGGGGCAAACGCAGAATTGAATGAAAGGCGTCATCAAAAGCAGCGACGAAGGGAAAGAAACAAAGCACTCACCAAGTCCATGCGTCGGGCACATACAGATACGGACGCGATCCAATCTAATCAATGTGACGTGCTTGGCTTTGATGCGGTTGAGATTGAAGGCCAAATGGATATTGAACGCGAAGACGAACATTACCATTTCAGTGAGAACGAAACCGACGACTTCGAACCGCAAACCGTGTACTCAGAGAGTGAGGGCGATGACGAATACGGCATGTTCGAACAAATGCAGGTATCTTCCTTCATGTGCTGATGGACACTAGCATCTCTTTTAACCAACATGATTACAGTGTCTCAATATTCGGCAAAGCTCAGAGAGCATTAGTATTGAGGCGTCTCCGAGTGTGAGAAGTCAGCAGGAACAGAAGGCGTTTTCCTTTCCGAAAAAGGTAGGTTTTTCTACAGTTACTATCGGGATGTGTGTCTCATTTGGAAAACACCATGCTGCAGCCACAATCGCTCTCTGACAAGTGCACGCCAATCAAGAGAGTTGTTAATATTCTTCGCACAAGCCGTGGTTCCTCCTTTATTCTTCCGCGATCCGATGATGAGTTCCTCCTTGTGCGTAAACGAATGTGTAGTGCTAGTTCTCATGCTCACTCAAAAATTCATTTCATACAGCATTTTCGAAGCCAATATATGGAGGGCTACCTTGAGAAGCGCAAGAGCAGTGCAGGCGATCTTAAGCTTCAAGCTAGCGCATCGCCTTCTACATTGATTTCGTCGCTTTCTCCTCTTCGAAACTCCTCCACTCCGTTCGCACAATCCCCGCTAGGAATCGGATCTGAGAGTGGCTGGACACGCAAGTGGGCCGTTCTCGACAACGCCAAGCTTTTCTATTATGATCGTTGCCCATCCCAGTACTATACCCTTTCCTTAATCAGCTTTGCGCTGATCCACTTCTAAGAGATCAGTCATAGGGAAGAGAAACAGGGAAATCGACGAGCGGAGGCGGAGAAAGGATGTATTCCGCTTGTGTTTGTTAATTACATCCGGACAGCGCCCGAACACGGGCCTAATGCATTCGAAATGGGCACATTCGCACGGAAGTTTATCTTTCGTGCTCCTACTGAGGAAAAGGCCAAGCAATGGTTGCTAGGCATGCACTGTTCTGTAGCACAGGTACGTTTTGTGCTGCGCATCGAATTTTGGAGAAGGAGCGTAACTTATGTGTTCGTCTTACGGTATATCTAGATCGTTGGAGACATGCTATCTCCACAAAACAAGCTCAATCGCCAGAAATTATCCCGAATTCCCAAATGGTGGAAGCATGGGCGTTACGTAGCTGCTTTGGCTCCGCAGCCTTCAGCCCCTTACGATGACCCGGCCTTCGCCGAGGAAACAATTCCGCAACACATTCCAATCCACACTGCCTTTTATCAGGTAACTCATTCATACTTACTATTATTTTCTCTTCCTCCTTGACAATTTTCTACAGCGAGCAGCAGGTGGACTGCATATAGACGCTGTCCTTGGATCTACTCAGGGCCAGGTATCTAGTATTCTGTTGCTCGTTTTGTTTATCACTTTCTCACACACCCTTATTCTCGGTGCAACAGCGCGAGAACATGGAGGATGAGCATACCCTAGTAATGGACGTGAATTCTGCCTTCCATATTAGTGAATCTTCGTGGAAAAAGTCCTCTTCGGCTTCTTCTGGACGAGCTTGCTTTGGCATCTACGATGGTAAATAGAAACAAATATTTCTCTAAGCTCCTACTTACGTTCATCCTCTATCGCGTACAGGCCACGGCGGAGTAGAGGCGGCCACGTTTGCCAAAGACCGACTTCTCCAGAACATAGTGCACAATCCCGCATTCACGACGAATCCTCGAAAGGTGACTGGTCATGTCTCTGCTCGCAACTAGCACCCCCCCCCTTATTCGTTTTGGTTGTGATGTAGGCCATCTATGAAGGCTACTTACAGACGGATAAGGAGTTCGAAGAGGTCGCTCTCGCCTCTGATCTGTATTGTGGCACCACAGCGCTTACCGTTTTCATACACGGTAATCGGTATGGTGTACCGCATCATTATTCTTTTTAGTACATGCTGATGGGATAACCTAGGCTCATCACGGCAAACGTGGGCGATTCTCGAGCGGTACTATGCAATGGGAATGGATCTGCGCGGGCACTTTCTGTGGACCATAAGCCATCCAGGTAAGAACTGAGCCTAGCGACCGTTCGTTCTCCAGCTAACATTGCTAATTTCTGCAGACCCGAAGAGCGAAGGAGGATTGAGGCAGCTGGCGGTTGGGTAGTTGATTCGCGGGACCTCAATATGGCGTCTCTCTACTGCCTCAATCCTGAGCTCATCAACGAAATGGTACAACTGACCTTTTGACTATGCTAGTTAAAGCATGCAACTCTTACTAACTAAACCTCAATTTGTTCCTTAATCAAGTCCATCCCGTCGCGCTTAGTGGAAATGGTCGGATTCGTGACTACGTCCCGGTTGTGTGGGGAACTGTCGGTGTCCCGCGCGATTGGCGATGTCGAATACAAAGGATCTCTCAAGAATGAATATTGGGGACGCACTTTCACCCAGGTAATTACAGAGCAGGCTTGCTTTTCGCTTGCTGCAATGCTCACGGCCACTTCTCATCACAGGACCTAGTAACAGCTGAGCCCGACATCAACGAAGATCTCCTCTCTCCTCATGACCAGTTCATCCTGCTCGCTTGTGATGGGTACTGTGACACACACAGATCCTCTTCTCTGCCGCCACACCTTTGTAATTTGAGAGGTGGCGACGGGCGATGCGTGGCTTCCAGGCTGTGGGATGTATTTAGCAACCAAGAAGCAGTGGACTTTGTACGGACCGCCCTTAAGGAATACCGACCCGAGGAGGTACGCCTCCTTCCCACCAGATCGCTGCTGGGCCTCCGAGATGAGAGTACGTGCACTTGTGGTGGACAGGCGATGCGACGATTGCTGGGGGAGGCGTTGGGGCGGGGCAGCATGGACAATGTCTCGTGCATCCTGGTCCTCCTGCCTGCTGCTCTCAATTCACCCGGCCCCATCTCCATCCCGATCCCGCTTCGGGTCTCCATGGAGCTGGCCTCTTCCGTTTGACGTCAAGGGCGATACGAAGCTTGTGTGCGCGGATATCTCAAATTCTTCCAAGAAAAACATTTTGTGTACAATTCATTTCTTTTTATTATTTATTTTCTGAAGCGAAGTAGCGCACCATCAAGTGGCGAGATGAGCACTACTCGCCAGGCACGCCGCAGCGGACGGCGAGGGCAGCCGCAGCGGGCAGGCAAAACGGCTCGTGGGTCCGAGACACTCCTAAATACAATGTTGAGTATTATTTTTAATATTATTATAAATAATAATTTATATAAAATTGAGTTCAGGAACTAAAGTGCGTGTGTGCAGAAGAGGTCATCGGGCTGACGAGGAAGAAGAGATGGGCATAGCGGGAGGAGAAGCCCGACTTCTCAGCAACCAGTTCGCCGCTCTTGCGCTCACGTGCGGATCCCCATCTCTCTCTCTCTCTCTTTTGTGAGATCGACGTGCATGCGTGCATATCCTGTCGGCAGGCGTTGTGTATACCATGTTGTGGGACTGTGAAGCTGATCGGGTGACGTGGGATGGCCAGTGACGGAGGCGCAGAGGCGAGGGAGACAAGTCAACGTGATGGGAAGGAGGAGGCATTCGTGAAGGAGAACCGGAAACGCATTGAGGATGTCGTCCGCAGAGGGCTCATAGCGGGCAAGGTACACACGGCCACCGTTCGCGGCCATTCACCCGAAGGGTTCATCGTCGACGTTGAAGTAGAGGATCCCTCGTGCGCCTCGCCATCAGACATTCACAGCCGCCCAAGCCATCGGATACCAGAGGACAGCAATCAAAAGGAAGCATCTTCGCAATTAGAAAAGAATGGTCTTCCTCCCGCTCCCCTGCATCCTGTCTTGGGCTTACCTGTGATTGTGGATTCTTGGAACAAAGTTATTGTGATCCGGGGTGTGGTGAAGTGGCACAAGCCAACGATTGCTCGATGGCCCTCCACAGAGAAGCGGGTTCGCGGTACTATTTGCTTGGCCCTGCACTTGGGAAATAAAACCGATAGTCTGAGCCGCAACACGAATCTCTCCTCAGCTGCTGCCAAACGAGTACCATTAGGGTCGCGTTTCGGTGTGTACTCGGGCGGTCTGTGTGATTATACAGGTACTCACCTGTGACACATCTGAGAGGTCCAGCACATCAGCACGTCGTCTGATAGCTGATTCATTGTTTTTTTTTTTTTTTTGGATTCCTGACAGGAGACATTCGACTAAGGACAGCCACAAAGCCTAATCCAGCCCTCAATACCACAAGGCTATCCTTGAACAAACGTGATCACAGCCATCAAAAATACTCATATAGAAATTATTATTGATCCTTTTCATCCTCCAGGCAAACATCAGCCTTATCAATACCTTGTGATAATGGATCTGGAGGCCACATGCGACTATTGTCCAGAGCCGCTCGTGGACGCGGCAACCAACTCAGAGATTATTGAGTTTCCCTGGGTACCTCCCTTTTCAAGGGTCGTTAGTTGAACAAGTGTATGACCTTCGCAATCGCAGGTGGTCCTAGACACGCGAACGCTGGAGGTAATTCACGAAGAGCGGTACTTTGTAAAGCCAGAATTTTTACCCGGCATCACCCGCTACTGCTCGGCCCTCACCGGTACTGGCTTTTCTTTTTTGAGTGAGCTACGTTTGATTGGGCTTCGTCGGATTGAGCAGGTATAACACAAGACATGGTTGCCCATAGCATGAATCTCCAAAACGTGCTCAACAAGGTGATGACCTTGATGAAGCTTTTGACGCGCCCACTATAACGCTGACACACTCACCCAGTTTGAAGATTACGTTGCACAGCGATTTGTAGACACCCACCTTGAATTCGAATCACGTTCATTCCGCATCCTGACAGACGGCATGTGGGACATTCACATCCAACTCCTTCTTGAGGCACGGAGGAAAGGCATTACTCTGCGTAAGTGCTTTCCCGCATGTCCCATTCTCCCTGAGGGGCTTCATCATCGGTCGCTATATAGCGTGGTGGTTCAGGGAGTATTTCGATCTGAAGCTCGAGTTTGACCGCTGGCTTCCCTATTTCATCACGAGCAAGCACGGCCAACCTCTTCACTGCATGTTGCGAGGTTAGCTTCGGCCTTACGGACCAATGGTTAGCCTATTCAATGCTGACAAAACGCCTACGCAGCGTTTGGCCTGCCTTTTGTGGGTCGCCGGCACAGTGGGCTTGACGACTGCAAGAGCATTGTCCAGATCGTCCAGTATCTAATCAACCTGGGTACCACGCACTCTCCGGCTGTCTTGGTTTGCTTATTTGTCTGCTGTCAGTGGTGCGGCTGACCGTGCGCACTAACAGGGCACATATTTACCGAACCCACGAGGATCGCTCCGGACTTTGATCCCGACAAGGAGGAATGGAACAAGGTTGATTGTTTGCTTTTCTCTTGTCTCTCTCTGGGACTGATCCACTACATGTAAATGGTAGTTTGAGAACGTGCCGTCTGGCGATGCGTGGGTGTGTCATGGGTGCGCACTGTGGAACAAGCCCTACGCACGACAATGCGCCTTCTGTCAAACACCGAAGCCACACCGCTGATCTCCCCCGCCACAGGAATTGCACCTTGGGCATTTTGGCCAGGCGGCCCACCATCATGGATCGTCATCAAAGCCGATGAGCAGCGGATAAATAGGTGGTTCATTGTGTTCTTTGCAAAAAGAGAGCTCGTGCACGCAGCGCTCTTACATGGTGAGCTCCATGATGGCGTTGACGATGTCACCGTTGGTCTTCCTAAGGGCAGCAACGGCCTCTTTCCTACTCACGGAGGCCTGAGAGATGACCAGTTCAATGTCCTTCTCCTCAAGCCCAGTCGTGTCAATTTCACCCTCAGGCTCAGCCTCCTTGCTTTCCTTCTTCTCGGCAGGGGCACCCTGCTTCTCCTCGCTCACCGCCTTCTCGAACTGCTTGGCAGTGTCAGCCAGAGCCTGGCTGCTCCAGTCTTCCATCTTGGCTTCGCCGAAGAACACATAGGTGTCTGAGGCAGTGCTCTTGTACACGTCAGGCTGGTTGATCACGAACAGGATCTGCAGCACCCCAACCAGATTAGCACAAAAACCATTTCTTAAAGTTTATGGGCCCATAAACAAAACAAAAAAAAAGATATTGTGCGAATGTATTGGGGAAGAGCGGGGCGGCGTACGGTCTTGGACTTCCTGACGGTAACGCGGACGATGCCAGTCACGGGCTTGAGGCCGAGCTTGGCCATAGCCTTGCGCGACTTCTTCTCGCTGCGCGAATGCTTACCACCCGCGCCAGCCTCGGCCTCACCACCGGCAGCAGCGGCCGCCTCAGCAGGTGCGCTCTCCAGCTCGGGAATGTCATCGTCGCTCTCAGCGCCCTCGGTGACGGTGACCTTCTCCTCAGGCTTGGTCTCAGCGGGCTTGTTCTCAGTCTCGGACATGTTGGTGTGTGGATGCTATCTACCGAGATGCAGCATTTCATGTCAGCACACATGCCATTCTCATTGGACAATCCATTTTACATTCAACANAGCACTGCTACGGGAACAGGGAGGGTGTAGTACGTGATATAAAAAGGAAACGAGAATGTAAATGAGGATTAATAGAAGATGTCACCAACAGAGTAGTAGTAGTAGTGGTGGTGGTGGTGGGGGGGATGGTGGTATAAGGG
>CDEZ01019598.1:0-10824 GCA_000826365.1 Acanthamoeba royreba | reverse complement strand
GAGAGTGGCCATCGTGCGTCCCTCGTTGCGAGCACGCATGATGCGCTTACGGCCGCGTTCGGTAGTGGCGTCCTTCTTCATGAGCTTGACGGCCATCTCCAGGTTGAGCTTGGTGTGCTTGCCGAGGTAGACCTGAGCAGACGAGCCGCTACCGATCATGTTGTGGATATCGATCAGGTCCATGTCCTCTTCGCTCATCACCACCATCTTCTGGTGGAACGCGGTGGCAGCGGCACTGGTCGAGCAGGTAGTAGTCGTGAGCGACATGGTTTGTGTGTGGAAGGAGTGGGAGGGAATGCAGGAGTAGAGTCGGAGCGGAGCTGAGAAGCGCGTGTGCCAGTATCTAAACTCAGTATATACTGAGTTTACAACAGAGGATGAAAGAGAATAAAGGGGAAGGGGATATCAAGAGCAGGTGGTAGTCGTGACAGGGACACTCGATCGAGAGCCAAGCTGTGCTTCGGATGGAGCGGATTGATGCGAATGGAGGTAAGACGGCACACCTCGGTGCCTCTTATACTCCGACGTGGGGTTGGTCACGAGCTGGCGCGGTGCAGCTGGGTCTCGCCAGCCAAGAGTTGAGGGTTGGGTGGACCGGTTCCCTCAGTTTGAAGTATGTTTTCTCGCATATTCCTACCTCCCTGAAGCACGCGTAGGCCTTACCAGCCGACAGTGAGGCCAACGCCGTCACCACAACCCAGGAAAGGAAGCGAAATCTCCCATGCGGACTGCCCTGCACAGGCGATCTTCTCCCAATTCAAGTTGGCAGAGGTGTTGTGGAACCTCGTTGTTGCGCGCAACTTCGCGTACTTCAACTACACCAATGGGACCATCTCCACCTATTTCATCTGACTCCAATCAAGCCTGTTGATGCCCAACATTACCAACTGGAATCAGACGTGATTGTTACGAGTGCTTGGGGCGCTGGTCAGTCTCCAGCCTCTCCGCGAAATTTGCGCTGAATCGCCACAGCAACGAACTGCCCAAGAAAAAACAAAAACAAAAAGTTTTTCTTCATTTCTTCACTATTTTCCTTTTCTTTTTAATTTCTTTGCTTTTTGAGATTAAACCTGCATTTCCGATCGAGGTACCGCGCCTTGGTATTATTTTTTGTACAATCATTAATGTTTTGGAAAGGGTGGATTAAAAAATCAAACCGATCTTATGTTTGAAGTAAAATTGTATTCATCTCTTTTCGCGGAGTAAAAATCTGCTTTTTGAATTCATTTCCGGAATCAAAGCACCCAATTAAGGAATTAATTAAATTTATATAATCGGCAGTGTGATGGAAACTCCTACCTCGGGTGGTGTTGGATCGTTCGTGCTGGCCAAGTCGGTGATGGTGCCCACGCCGGCGGAGGACCAGCAGCGTCAGGTGCAGCGGCAGATCGCGCAGCAGCTCGAAGAGGCCGACCCGACGACCTACCTCACGCACTTCTGCAAGTCGAGCAGGTTGCCGCAGGCGTCCGTGCAGCAGCCGGTGGAGCTCATGGCGTCGGCCGATTCTACCAACGGCATTTGCCTGTTCGCGCGTCAAACGCTTGACTTTGGTGGCCGGATCACCGGACACGAGGACACCATCACTCGCATCGCGTTCGCCAAGCACAATCCGTCCGTCCTGTGGTCCTCCTCTCATGATGGCAGCATCCGGTGCTGGGACCTCCGCACGCAACAGCTCGCTTATGGGTTTCACGGTACAAGAGAGTTTGTCCTTGACGTTCAATCACTGCATTGCATGGTCTGGAGTGTTGATTGACTGTGTCTTGGGCTTCTTTCTGCAGCTCCTCATCCCGTGGAGAGCTTTGACATAGGTGGTACGGACAACATGGTGCTTGCAGCTGGCGCTAAGGTGAGCACTCTTCCGTATTAGTGACTGCTAGCTCTAATTCATTCGATGCTTACGCCACTTCGTGCCCTTAACAAACCTGTAGGAGAACATTCTGTTCTGGGATCTCCGTAAGGCTGCTCCAGGCAAGACGCAGCAGCCCGACCTTATCTTCTCCGAGTCACACAATGAGGACATTACGCATGTGAGTTCCTTCCCTGATTCATGGTCCGCGCATCTCCTCACTGATTGCTTGTGATTCAGGTCATGTTTCACCCTCACGCTCAAAACCGGTTGTTCTCAAGCTCGACCGACGGCCTCGTGTGTATGTTCGACACTACCCTGAGCGTCGAAGACGATTCCCTTATATCAGGTACTTAGCCCTTATCTTGCCCTTCCATCTCATACGAGGAAGGCTAATCTAACAGACTGCCATTTACAACAGTAACTCCTACTGATAAGGCCGTGGAGGCGCTTGGTTTCTTTGGCAACAATGGATCCCTCATGTATGTTGTTTCGTCCGACCAGACGATGGTGCTCTACAATATTGAACAGAACGAGGAGCTGGGCAAGTTGGAAGATGTCAGGCAGTCTCTAGAGGGAGTAGTCCCTATCGATTACGTGATCGATTGTCAGTACGACGCTGCGAGCGACTCCCTCTACATGTTCACGGGCACCTTTGGGTAAGCCTTCCTCGTACTGATTCTGTTGATGTGGCTGATGGATGGCACTCATCCGATGTGATTGGCAGTGGCAATGTGGACATTCTTCGAGTGGAGCAATCAGGCATCAAGCCCGCGTACCGGCTGCATGGTGGTCACAACTCTGTCGTTCGTTGCTTTGATTGGGATGTACAAGTGCGCCTCTACGTTCCTCTTTGACATCAGAGCACGTACTAATCAGCAGTGCTCTGCAGGGAAAATCGGCAGTTACCGGTGGCGAAGACTCGAAAATATGCCTGTGGCGACTACCCTGATCACTCTGTTGTTTTGTATCGCGTGATTTCCATGAGAGATCTCTAACAGCTCCATGATCGGCATCCTTTCGGGCAGCTCGCCAACCCCACTCTGGAATGTCGTCCGCCAACCCACAAACTCCCATATCACCTAAATATTTAAAGAATGTGTGGACCTCGCACATGGTCGTGTTTGGAATTTCCATAATGATGGGGTGCACAGTAATTTGAGCGAAGCTCGGTAAGCTTGGGGAACTCAGTATTGTAACGTACGTTAGCTCGTGCTCAACAGGCCTTGCCGTAGTTGTTCTGGGCAAGCGGAGAAGCAAGTCAAGAGAGGCCACACCATCATCTACTCACTTCAAACGACCATTTTGCCATTTGTCGGAAATTTCCGACATCTCGCTTCCATTTTTTATTGCCTACCCCAAATAATCTCGACGCTGAGGGGAAATCTCCATCTCCCCCACACCGTCATCCTGAACGGCGAAGGATCGCCATGGCGAGCGGATCATCATGGGGCGGCATGAGTATCGAGCTGGCCGATGGACTACGCAAGTTCATGAACCTTCCTGGACTCGCTCCAGCCACATCATCCTCCACTCATCCGTCCACGTCATCATCTCCCATCGATGGTCCACCTCACGAGTTTCGTGAGCCCAAGTCATCATCTGTGGATGTTGATTTCTCTCTTCCTCTTCCCTCTTCTTCGTCATCTTCTTCTTCGTCATCTTCTACTTCTTCTTCAACTTTGTCGACACACTCGTCTGCGACGATGGCTGCGCTGCCGTTCGCCTCCTATCCGGCACCGCCGCCGCACCTGCGGTACTTGGAGCTGAAGTGGTGGCGCGACAGCAGGCAGGACGCCCGACACAAGGTCGAGCAGCTGCTGGCCGCGCTCGATGGCAAGGCCAACGAGCTGTCGCGCCTCATCATGCGTATCCTGTTGCTGCTGAGCCACGCGCAGGTCCTGTGGGAGGTGAACCGCGGCCGGAGCAAGAGGTGAGTGCTGGTCGCTTTGCGGAACGAAAGGTGGCAGCGATGCATGCGTATCACTAACGTGGACGTGTGTGCAGATACGAAGAAGCTCGTCAGTACTTCATCAAGCTGGACGTCATCATGCGGCAGATCCGGATCCAGTTCGATGCGATACGTAGGCTGGAGCTTACCGCAGCCGACAAGCTCGGCTTTGTCGCACTTGGCGGCTATCGTAGGTACATTCATTGGGAGAAATGTGGGACGTGTTCACTTGGATTCAACCTAACACAAACTCATGACTGTGATGATCTGACATGCAGCATGCTGCGTGTGATGGAGGAACCGCTTCAGGTGACCTGCGACCTACTCGTGCCGTATCTAGGCGTCACTTACGCACTTGTAGCAGAGGTAATACGTCATCCTGGCAGCCATAGGCTTCTCTTGCTAACTAAACATCCAGTACTTCCATGGGATTGAAATGGACGGCTCTTCGAGTGATGAACTCGGTGCAGCTGAACCGTACCAGGCCACTGTATCCGCATTTCTCGATAAATGCAGCTTCACAGTCATGGACTCAAAGTTTGGGGAATTCCGTGAAACCATGACCACTACATTCAACCTCCTGGATGTGGTACGCAACTTGCCGTATTGATCAGCGCGCCAAGAACTAACCTGAGGTTGGTGAGGGTAGCTGGTGAAGGGGCTTACGGTGGTCGCAATATTGCCGCCATCCGCCGATCACCCCTACGAAGATCTGGAAGTGGTCGACAGCATTCTCCCGGAGAGTGTGCCGTGGAGATTTGATCTTCAGCCGTACCACATTGGCTACGAGGTATGTNNNTGTATGCGCACATGGGAAGATGACACAAATGTTCCTCTAACGATTTACTCTTCCCCTTCTCATGAATCCAGTACAATAAGGAGCTTCAAGGATACGTACGACAGCTGAACATCTTCTTTGCATCCACCGCCAGATCGTTCTCGATGGGCAACTTTGTGGCACGCCAGGCAATGTTCTCCTCCTCCATGCTCAAGTATGCGCTTTCCCACAAGGAGGCTGCACGTCACGTACGACACGAAGCTCTTTATGTCTTTATCGACATTGTTATAACCTCAGTACTGTGCGATTAGGCTGCCGAGTTCAAGCGAACCATCACTCTTGACATGTTGCGTTCCGTGTGGGATGTGCTAGAAGACCCCATGTACGTCTTCTAGTTCAGAGTATCTGCACTGAGAGGATATCTTACTATACACTGGGCTACACTAGGTATCACTGGTTCGCGGTGTCACTAGGCTATTCCACAAATCAAAAGATCACAGTCGATCGCTTCATTGAGCTCGACTTCCCCGACCCAAGCTCTGAAGCAGATGGGCAGCTGCAACAGCACTATCGCAAATATCCTCCGCCTAGTAAGATCAAGACTCGATTTTTGTGGGACCCACCATCGTCCCCTTCGACCTCCTATTTCGCCTCCCTTCCGGCCTACTTTTCCTCCCTCGCCGCCAAAGCTACATCCCTTCCTACTCTGCCGTCGCCCTCGCATTGGTATCCCACCTGGCGTGCTCGCGACGACGGAGAGAGCGAAGACGACGAAGAGGCTCATCACCACCATCCACTGGCCTTCTCGCCCGGCGCATTTTCGCCCACATCCGCTTCATTCTATTCGCCACCATTTACACCAACTGCCGTGACCAGCGAGCCTGCATCACCGCGATCCTCATTTATTTCTAGTTCATCAGCTACTGTACATAGCTCCAACTTGCCTCCATCCTCGCCACCCCACGTGGCGCCCTCTTCTACAGCGCCTTCCTTCAGCCTGTTTTCCCCCTCTTCACTGCGATCACTACTCCCTAGTTTCGGTTGGAAGAAGGACGACGAGGATAAGGCCGACCCACACTCTCACCACAATCAACCGGACTCTGTAGATATTCTGATCGGTGAGGAACGTGACGAATTCCACAAGGAGGTCACGAGGGAGAGTAACGAAAACCATCATCACACTGTTCATCGCGAGCATGAAGATCAGGATGTCCACCACCAGAGAAACGAGATTAATGCACACGAGGAGACGGACGACCATGGACGCAATGGCGAGAAGGATGCAGCCAAGAGTCGAAGAGGCAGCATAAAGGAGACGCCTGCTCATTGTGACACCGACGGACCATGCTTGGTTTTCCACGTTCACGGCGGAGGCTTTGTTTCGCAGTCCTCGCAGAGCCATCTCTCCTATCTCAAGCAATGGGCCTCCTTGACGGGAATTCCGTTCTTCACTGTTGATTACAGGTAATCACTCGTGGTATTGCTAGTAGAATGAGAAAACTAACAAGTCAAATCCCTGTTTTCATGCTATAGCTTGGCACCCGAGCACCCCTATCCCACTGCGCACGAGCAGTGCTACGCTGCTTATAAATGGGTCCTTTCTCACTACCACGAACTTGGCATTGCATCGAGTATGCCTCCCTAGTCTGAACCTGGAATCGAGATAGCGAACCTCTTACATGATCTCACAGATTCGAAGCCTTTGCGAGTTGTAGTCGTTGGAGACTCTGCAGGTGGAAATCTCGTCGCTGGCCTCACTCTACGAGCCATCGCTGAGGTTCTTGCTCCCTGAGGCGCAATTGCGTATCCCCTGTTCTAAGTTTAATCTTTTGCGCAGGGTATTACTCCGCCAGTAGGTGTGGTGCTCGTATACCCAGCACTGTGCCTCTCCCTGGCTGGTGAGTGTCTCCTCTGAGGTATGTGGTTGTCATCACTAAGTCCGCGTTTTCCTTCTTGCAGCGAGCGTATCACGCACCATGTTCTCACATGATCCTATTCTCAACTTCCCTTCGACCGCGCTATGTCTCAACTCCTATGTGCCCGAACAAAAACGCAGTGTACGCCTCCCCAATGTGAGAGCCATTTGGCCTTGTATTGATTGCTTTCCATCGTACTAGTCAACATACACCGATCCGTACATCAGCCCTAGCATGGCGCCTTCAAGTCTCTTGGCGAAGTTCCCGCCAACGCACGTTGTCGGTGGAGGACTCGATCCGCTTCTCGACGATTCCCTACATTTTGTGCATCGCCTACAAAAGGAAGATCGACCGGTACGAATTGCGCGTACTCTCTTCATCTCTGGAGAGGGACTGACCGCTGTGGATCGTAGGTGGAGCTGCGGATCTACGATGGTTTGCCGCACGGTTTCATGAATGTGACGCAGACCATTCCTTCCGCCAAGTTCGCCATTGTTGATCTCGCCAGCGCCATTACCCAGCTTATGTTTGCTACTCCCGACTCTTCGTGATGATTCATGCTCAGGCCTACCAAAGCATGTTCTTGAAATGCGCAATACCTGAAAAGAAAAGCTTTCAACGAGTTTGCCACAATGCAGCGCTCCTCTTATGACGTGGCAACATACAACATATTGCGGATGATGGTCATCTCACCTCTGCTCTTGATTTTCTTGCATCGTGCCTTCGTCAAACTTTTGAAAATAATTTGAAATATTGAAATATTTTGCGAAACGTGTACGTGTCTTTTCGGCGAAGGAACAACATTGAAGAAAACCAAGTCCACCTCTGGACGAACACTACTTCACGAAAGAGAGCAGAGGAAGGAGAATAGAGAGGAGATGGGCAAGACGACGAAGAGTCCACGGGGAGGGAAGGACAAGGGGAAGGATAAGGACGAGGGCAAGACCGCCGCGGCAGCGGTGGTGAACAGCTTCAAGAAGAGGAGCGCCGCCGAGAAGGAGGAGCGCAAGCGCGGTCCCTACGTGGCCGACTTTGATCGCAAGTTGACCTTTGACCTCAACATCGATCCCAAGGACAAGCGGCCTTTCAATTCTGGTAATGCCTCATCCTCCACTAATTGACTTGATTTTCTACTTAAATATTTAAAATAAAAATAAAATAAAAATCAGAAATGGATTAATGGGAAAACTGCAAATGAGCAAATTATTAATGTCCCCATTTCGAAAACGTGTGTAGCGCTCTTCGGTGTGATTGTGAAGAAGGGCTTTTCGAGGCTCTACAACAATACCGACCTCAGCGATGTCACCCTCATCCTCGGCGACGAGAAGCTGCCTGCCCACAAGACTGTCCTCTCCGTGTGGTCAGACACCTTCAGGTCCGGTTCAATCTTTTTTTATTTCATTTTGAATACTTTTTTCTAAAGAAACAAAATAATACTAAATAAAATAAAAATAATTAAAATGAATAAAAAGGAAAGCTTGGAGCTGACCCAATTGTGTGACTTTTCATGCAGAGCGATGCTTGATGCGGCTTCCGCGTGGAAGGAAAGCACAATGGACGAGCTAACCGTGGACGTCGAACNCCCGAGGCGTTTGAGCCCTTCAAGCTCATGCTTAAGTACATGTACACGGGTAAGGCGAGAGACATAGATGGAATGATGACTGGGGAATGGTTCTTCTTCTTGCTGATCGTGGAGGTGATGACAGGTGATGCCAGTTTCGTGGACAGCCGAAATGTCATGGCGCTAATCGCGCTTACCAACTACTACGGTATACATTCTCTGAAGGAGCTCTGCGGAGAGCTGCTGGGCGCTATCGTGGATGGCGACAACCTGTTTTATCTTCTGGACCTGAGCGAGAACTTCGACGTCAAGTCTTTGCGAAGGGCTTGCTGCGAGCACCTGGCTGAAAACTTTGGGGAGCTGCTGGATGGAGACAAGCTAGCCGAGCTGAGGCCCTCCTCTTGGGTCGAGATGCTGTCGGCGGACAACCTCCATATTAAGTACAGATATTTTACTGCTGCTTTGTTTGCTTTGGTCTCATAGTTGTTTGCGTACAGATCGGAGCAGCAAGTGTTCGAAGCTGTTATACGTTATTCCAACCAATTCAAGGATGATCCTGCCAAGAGAGACCATGTGCTCACACAAATTCTTCCTTGCGTCCGTTTCCCCTTCATTCAGCCTGCCTATCTCGTCGATAAGGTAAGCAAGCACACGATCCAGAAAGACATGGTTTCACCTACTAAGCCGTCATTACCAGGTTGAGAACAAGAAGTCCATTCAGCACCTTCCAGTTGTGCGTGATCTGATTTACGAAGCGTTCAAATACAAGCTCTATCCTAAGTCTATACCGGTGGACTGCCCTCGTGTCAAGCCTCGCTGTGGTACCTTTCGTTCGGTAGAGCTTGGCATTGCCAACTATTAACTCGAACTATCCCAAGGCTTCCGTTTCGACCCCGACAACTGCAGCACCTCTCTGAGCCTTACCGAGGACAACACTAAGGTAGCCGTTTCGACATCTAGCGGCTGGATGAATGTGCGGTGCAGGGAACCCTTCACGCCCGGACAGGTAAGCCACGATCAATCTTCGCAAAGGTCGCGAAAACAATTAACCCTCTTTGGGCAAAGAACTACATTGAATTTAAGGTGCTGGGCTCCGGTAACTACATGTTGGGCATCGTTTCCGGCACGATTAGTACGGCCTGCTATGCTGGACAATTTCTCAACGGGTACGCACAGCGTGCAGAGAGCTTGTTGGTCTTGCGCCAATATCTCCTTTCTCAGATGGACATACTACTCGCCTGGTCAGCTCTACCACAACAACAGCACTCCGCAAACTGGCCAGAGCTATACCATGGGAGACAGGATAGGCGTTGCGGTAGACTTTGAGAACAGCAGATTCCTCTTCTACAAGAACGGTACGTTGCATTCGTTTGCTTATCTGGATGCGCGTATCTGACCCAATTTGCAGATCAACTGTCTATCACGGTTACGTCAGCTCCTACTGCGAGCGACCTGTACCCTATCGTCTGCATGAGCTCCGTGGGCGAGAGTGTGTGCATCCTTCCTGGAGTTGGCCAGCCGGGCGTCGTGAGCACCCGAGGCAAGAAGAAGGCCAGGGGCTCTTGAGGTTGGTCCACAACGTTCTGGGGCTCTACTGCCCATTTTAAAAACACCACCACGCTGCAAGAGACCCTTGGATGTGAAAGGGTGGGCTGATGTGCTTTGTTGAGAACATGTAAGAACAGTAAAGAGCTCAGTTGACACAGCGAGTGCAGCCTGTACGGGTGATCGGCTGACACTCTCCGGCCCTTTACTTGGGTGCGACCTTTTTCTCCGCCTCGGCCGAGGGAGAGGCTGGCGCGGCAGGCGACGCAGATGAGGGCGAAGTCAGCTTGAGGTGTGTATCCAGCTTGCGATCGCCGATGTACATCAGGTACTTAGCATTCGGTGGGCGGAAGCCATTGAAGGACGAGGCAGAGGCCACCGTGTAGGCACCCATGTTGACGAAGTAGAGCCAGTCCCCGATTTCCATCTCCGGGAGATCGATGTCCTTGCACACCACGTCGATTGAGTCGCAGGTAGGGCCGAACAGCGTAGAGCGCGACTTGACCTCAGATGTCTTCATTGACAGCGGAAGAGGCTTGGCGTGATCGAATACGATATTGTTAAAGGATCCATAGAGGCCGTCTGAGAGGTAATAGAGGACCTCTCGTGCAGGGGAAGTCTCCTCCTGCTCAGTGGTAGTCTCCTCCACTGCCGTACTCTCATGCTTCTCCTCCTCGCCCAGAAACGAGAGCTTGTTCTGCGGTCTGATACAGAATAGATTGTCGGTGAGCAATGACCGCGGACAGAACACATAAAAAAAGAAACGATTATTTGCGTTTCGTATCAGAGAAGCAGAATTACTTTCTAATCATAGATTATCATCGAGCTGGGTTTATATGGGTCATCCTAAGGAAACGCTCTAACCAAAAAAATGAGAATTAAAGTTGGAGAGGCAGGTTACCTGTTACGGCACACGAAGCGGTCCCTACGGGAAATGATGGTGACTGCGAGGGTGTAAGAAGCCGTGCAGAAGTAACGGCCAGGCTCAGCGATAATATCGACGTCGGCAGGGAAGAGCTCGTCCAAGAGCTGAGGAACACCATCAATAGTCTCCTCGAAGGTCAGACCGCCATCATCGTCAACACCAGGATAGCCCTGTGGGAAGAGAAAGAGGTCAGCCTATGTTTTTTCTTTTGTTGTAAGCAGCAAAGGAAAATAAATGTATCAGGTGCATCAAACTCATCAAAGAGATTCTGTTCTCCAAGGTGAATAAAAGTTTTTCAT